>JARJCX010000202.1:0-278129 GCA_029282285.1 Mycena rebaudengoi | reverse complement strand
GCCAGGCCAGCGGCCCCGACGGAGTCTGTCGTTTCTTTGCCGAGTACGAGAATCACAGCGCGGTGTTTACGTCGCCGGCCAGCGGGAAGAGCAGTCTGGTGGTCTCGGTGCGGCAGGCGGCCGGACTGAACACGACGCAGGTACCGGCGTTGTTTGACCAGATTTTTGTGAATCCGGTTGGGGACACGAGTGACAATGATCCTGCGGAGATCATCTAATTGCCCAGGTCACAAGGTCCAGCCCTCTATCCCTCATATTTTGCGATATAGCTTCCTGTACATGCAAATCTTCTGAGTAGTTTCTATCTATCTTTCTTCACTCGCTGTTGCCAGGTATAAATGGGAGCTGAGCGGTGATACTCTCCAAGCTCAGACCAGACGTGTAATTAAACCTAGTAATGGGCGAATATACAGGTTCCTCCCCAGCTGCGGTTTCGAGGTTCGAATATATAGAGCGTGGTATTTGAGTCAAGTCGATGTAGAGTTGGTGACTCGCCAAATAAGAGCAAAGCGATCGTTCGTGACCACGCCTTCTCGGTGCAGTTTATTTTGTGCCCTTCCGAGAACCAAAGAGTGAGCAAATACTGCTTCTTTCAATGCATTTCACTGACTTCTCAAGGCTTTGCGCGGTTAATATACCTATGGTGGCACGAAGAGCGCTAGCCTTGGAGTCGACGATGGCCGATTCCAAGGACAGCAGATCTTTCCACTTGGAGATTCACAACCAAATATCCGAGCTTGATGCTCGCGGTCTTGAAACCTCTCTTCCTGCCGCACATCGCAAGCGAGAGAACTTGCAGTCTCAACATCACGGCTTCAAATACCCCATCCTCACCCTACCCGTCGAAATCACCTCTGAGATATTCAGCGCTTATCTCCCGGTGTACCCAGAGTGTCCTCCGATGAGCGGTCTTTTCTCACCCACACTGCTGGGACAGATCTGCAGAAAGTGGCGCGACATAGCATTCGACACGCCCTCATTATGGAGAGCGATCAAATTACATATCCGGAACCAATATTCACTGGATGCACAACTGGACTGTGCTGAAAACATGGCTTTTGTGCTCCAAAGCCTGTTCCCTGTCTCTCGTCTTGGAAACGTCATACCCGTTAACAGACCAGAAACTGCCCCATCTCATCGACACCTTGAATTAATCCTTCCCCTGGATGAGTTTGACTGCCTCGAGGGCCCGTTCCCTCTACTTCACCAACTGACTCTCGAGCCCAGCCCTTATGGAGCAATGCAGGACGATGGCAGTGACGAATCCGACGCGTTAACAGACCAGAAACTGCCCCATCTCATCGACATCTTGAATTAATCCTTCCCCTGGATGAGTTTGACTGCCTCGAGGGCCCGTTCCCTCTACTTCACCAACTGACTCTCGAGCCCAGCCCTTATGGGGCAATGCAGGACGATGGCAGTGACGAATCCGACGATGGCGACGACTAGCTTTCATATTCGTGTCCTCCAAGACTATTCGTACGTTGCACATTTCATCCACCGTGCCTTCGATTTAATCTCCCTATGTAATAATTGATCTTAGGCCTCGATCCTCCCGTTCACAGATATAAGATAACTACTTTTATTTATTTCTCCCATTGGACATTTTGGTATCGCTGTCTTTTACATTCACTTCACGTTTCATAGCCCAGCAACATATTTATCATACCAGTGTTCTCCATCATACATTTTAAATGGGACACTCGGAGCAACATTTCTCCACTGGTTGTGATGTATCGTTCTGCCGCCGGTTCCCTAGTACAAATTATCATTTAAAAAGTGCATTACAAATGTGAAGTTGAATTGGAGCTTTATGATCGACCCGTGGCCGCCATCACAAACGGCCAAAGTGCGAAATTGTGTGGCAAACACGGAATATTGGTGTGACGAACCTAAACTAACTGTTCATTTGGGATGAAAAGCTTCGAAATGTATGAATGTAACTGGGCTGGCGTTTGGGTGCAGAAAAAATTATTATTTTGTAAGCTGCAAGACTCGGGACTGAAACGACGGTCATATTATTGCAGTTACTACATACATACACACATCCATACTGCGAATAGAAAACCTATTTTTGGGAGATAAAGGAAGTACTTTAGCTCCATCACTAATTGCATACGAATTAGCCCTTCAATTCTATCCACTTTTTAAGTCAATACATGTAGAACTCATCCACTGTGTTGAAGCCCTTCGTAGTCACAAGGTATGGCTACAGGGGTAGACAAGGGGGTAGATATAGGCATATGTGTACCTGGGAATAACAGTGTAAACACAGTTGTTGCCGCATAGTCTACACTACCCAAACTGTGTCTACTTGGGGGGTACCTTGGTAGACCCAGGATTTGCCCAGGGTAGACCCAGGTGCACCAAGTTGGAGAACTGTTTGGGAGCTCCAATTTACATTGATAGGCTTGTAGCGGTATTTTCCAAGTAAGTCTTTGTACAATGATTCTCACCGTCAATTCTGATGTGGCCATGATTACCAAAGTTATGGCATGTTTGGCTCTCTAATGCGGCACAAGCCGCATGTGGCACTGGCGGCGCACCATTTCAGACCTTTTTCAGACACACTCTCATAGTATGACAGTCTCGTCATGGAATCCTCGGGCAGGATATGGTATGTCGCGGTGGGTCCACATTGGGCTACCCGATGTAGCCCAATGTAGTCACACTATGACAACATGTGACTACCTCCTGTGTACCAGGCTACCCAAGCGTAGCCAAACACATATGTCGATCCCCTTGTCTCCCAGGGGTAGGCCATGGGTAGACCAATGTGACCCAATGTGCACCAATGTAGCCAGCCTCTGACTACAAACGGCCTCAACGCAGTGATCGAGTTACAAGCAATTCTTTGAACGCAATTAAAATCTGCGCAAAATGGAAAAGAAATTCGCCGCGCCTTCGGTACTGACATTAGCTGTAAAATGAGCAACTTTGAAACCACCCTGGCAAATTCGTGAGTAGGAGATTAGTAGAACAAAGATGTTTTCTAGGGTTCAAAGGCCAAGGAACTAGTGATATAGGGAATTGCAGAGAAAGACTACAGCTTTGTGAAAAAATAGTGGGGTAAAGACCAATAATCGTTGAAATGGAATTCAAGTAGCAGAAATTTTGCAAAAAGGAGTTTTTTTGTTCCTGGTCAGGAAAGTAGGAAAGAAAGTAGCCTTCATGACTGAAACCTGCCTGTAGGCGATATAGGAAGTGCTAACTGGCCGCCAGGCTCAATAATTCCTTTTGTACGATCCTACTAGTTCTTTAATTTGCGGTCAGCTCATTTCTAATTTCAAGGCAAAATTCCGACCATCGTTTCCTCGAACTAAATTTTACACTGAGCCTGGGTCCTCAGAAAATCGTAATTGACATCGAGTTCTCGCATAAGTCATAGAGAAGAGAATATTTAATACTGGTGTGCGAAGGGCTGAACTATTTATTTATCAATAGTGCGGGAATATGCTATACTCGCGGGGTCCACAAGGTGAACAACGCGTTTACGGAGGGCAAATACCAGGGTTGAGAGTACTGAACCGCTCGCAGCAGAAAGACACAGGCTCGCAGCGCGGACTGACACAGGCCTCAGTCATAATTGAACTATAGAAGGAAGAGCTCACGATCCAGCCCCAGGAAAGGGGCCCGGCGGAAATTGACAGCATACCAGACCCGGGTTGCCTGAAGAGTATTGAGTCAGTGCAGTAGGATGTAGAATGAAGGAGAATGCTTCTTACAGGCTGGTGCCTATGTCAGTAGTATTATTAGATGAGGTTTAAAGTCTCATAACAAATAATATCCGTACAGACGGTATGCCTGCGTGAAGGGGTTCAGAGAGCTTCAATGCGGTGGATCAAATCCGACGTACAAGCTGCGCCTTGGATCTGAGTTGCAGCTTTGTGAGGCAAGATGATGATCGTGAGGCTGGCGGTGAACAGCAGCTTGTGGAGCATTTTCCGAAGGTGATGATGCGCAAGCGGTGGATCGCAGCCACCTTATAAGTTACGGGCCAGCTATTTATAGTAAAGCGCCATATCCTGTGGGAGGCTCCTATAGGACCGCTGATTATACCCATAAAGGCCTGTTTTTTTTTCTCACAAAATGTCAGGACAGATTTTTGGAAAAATGTCAGGATTTGCACAGGCCTAAAGGCCAAAATTTCCCCAAAATCGCATGTGTAGCAAAATTTTCGCCCCAATGTTGCCCCAATGAGGTGGTTTTGGAAAAAAAATTCCGCTGACGCGATTTTGTCAGGACTTTGTCAGCATTTTGAACAGGCATTTTGGCTTCAAAAAGGCCAATGTCAGGATTTTCCCCAGGCCTGCGGCGCAAAAAAGTCAGATTTTGTCAGGATTTTGACCAGGCCTTCCCACCTATAATCAGCGGTCCTGCTCCTATCGCCACCCCTGGTTTACCAGCTGTCGTTCTTGGCAGGCCAAATGGCAGGAATTATGCTAGAAATGGGAACATTGACAGAATGAGCAGCCGCTGTTTCTATAACAACAAAGCCTTCAGGGTATATTTGGTCACCATGTAAGTACCTGCACCTGTTCATGTACAGTGAGTAAAAGAAATTGGTCCGATAGATTGGAAATAAAACAGGTCGCAAGTACACTGCGTCCGCGGTAGCTGGGCAATTGGCGGGACCGAACATTTCAGGGCCAAGAGCAAATGGTCAAAACTCGGATATATTCATGATTTGGTATAGTCATGACTCAGCCAGTCCCGCTTCCATCCACGTCCATACTCCCCGTCCCACTCCTGCCACGACTCGACTCTTCGGCGTGTCGTGATCATGGAGACGCCGGCGCCCTTGTAATGGTATTGGTACACCGTGCGTGCTACGTACGCTGTCCTCGCGCACCTCCGCCCCGGTCGGATGAGCCCGTCCCACATCCGCATAAAGACGTGCGGCGTCTGGAACGTCCTGGAGCCACGCCGGGGGATGAGCCTCGCCAAACGTGCCGGGAAGCGTTTCATGCCGGCGCCACGGATGGTGCCTGTCTCTTCGTCTTCACCCTGGGAGGGAGCGCGCAGAAGCTGGGCTCGGCGGCGTATTCCAGCAGGAACATCATCTGAGATGGGCGTAGGCCGCGTCGCGCCGTCGTCCAGCGCGCGAGCGTAAGGGCGCTGGGCCTCGAAGGGAGGGGAGGTTTTGAAGATGCACTACGTCGTGAAGACGTTGCCTGGGGGAACGGCCGTGGCGAAGAATCGGGGCGCACGGAGCGGATGGCGCGCACGTTACCGTCGTTTTGAGTGCGGAGGAATACTACGTTGGACGAAGGACGCGCAATGCCGCGCCGGTAGGGCGTGTGGAGTCGTCTTGCGAAACACGCCACGTTCGACCCAGCACAGTATGTTGGTGAAGCCGCAGAGAATGGGCTTGTAGAAGTCGTACGGCGTTCGAGACGTGGCCGGCGAGGGCGGGGAGCGGCGGAACGCGCGGTGCGGAAGTATGAGGATGGGATGTCGGAGAGACCCCGCGCGCTACTTATCCTTGCGCATGGCAGTATGGCGACGGGTTGTTTCGTGACGGTGCTAAGGAGAGAGGGGTCGGGTGGGGGGGAGCAGCATCGGAGTTGTGTCGTGCGTGGACCGCAGCAGAGTGGTCTCTTGAATAGATTGGGCTTCCGGCATCGAGAGTACGCGCATCGGTGGCGTCGAGGGAGAATCCAGAATGTGGGCCGGCGGTGTATCTAATCGGATCGCGAGTCAGAATTCGGCGGTTAGTTGATGCTAGCTATGACGGGTGCGAGCGGCGGAAAGGGGAGCGGGGATGACAAGGAGCAGCTCACCCCGCGCGGTCTTCCCTCTGTCTTCGCCGAGCTCCAACGCGCCGCGCCTTCCCAACGACATAGCCTGCTTCGACGCGCCGGATAGCTCGCGTACTAGGCGTCGTGGGTCCGAAGGAAGGCGGCGGCGCAGACGAGTCGAAGCAAGGACCGACTCCTCGAGGGGTGACAGAGCTAAAAAAAAGAAAGCGCGAGGCAGGGGTTATGCTGCTGAGACCCCGCTGCGTCAGGCGTCAGTGGGCAGCACAGTGGAGGCGGAGGATCGGTTCATGAATGTCATCCCAAGAGCGCAGCGAGTTCAGAACGTTCAACGTGGTGGTGGCTTGCGGCAAAAATCGGCTGGCACGTGTTGATCGGCGGCCGGGCCGGACGATCAAGCTAGACACCGCTTCGACCACTTGGAATATTCGCAAGGGATACTCATAACAAAAAAGTTCTAAAAGAACTTTTCCCGGATTCTTGGGGATGAATGCTAATTTATAAGTAACACAAATCAAATCAAAAATACAAAAAACTATCGCACTATTTTATGCCCTCGGGAGGATTCGAACCTCCATCTCCCACTGGACTCGTAGTGGTCGTCGGGTTGACAGGGAGCGGGTGATTTACCATTTAATCTACGAGGGCCTTGATACCTTTTGAATCATATTTGATATGGCTTCATCTGGATTTTCGAAAATAAAGTAAAAACCGTTCAACACACTCAGAAAATTCTGTAGCTCGTCTACATCTCTCTCTATTGCGCAGATTTTTTTTTAAAATAAAATAAAATAACGACCACCTTGTGGTGTCGTGGACTTCAGTCCTTCCTAGTAGGAAGAAAAAAATGTATGCCCTCGGGAGGATTTGAACCTCCATCTCCCACCGAATAATTATGGCCTGAGAATCATGGACACCTCAAGTGCGGTGAGCGATTTAGTTTAGCGACGGGGGATTATACTTTTGCAATGAACCCTGATATCGCTTCAGCTGGATCTACAAAAAGAAAGCCTTCAAATTTGATACGTGCTCGGACAAATTCTGTATCTCGCCGGTGGATCTACATCTCGGGAAATTGGAATGTGGGCATACTTTTTTTTTTTAATCAAACAAATGTCGAACACCTCATGGGAGTCATTATTTCCGCGTAGCAAAAAAGCTCGTGAAGAGTCAACCTCCTTCTCCCACTTGACTATGTGAAGTTGTAACTTTTCATTGCACCTTGATTTAGCTTCAGCTGGAGCCGACATGAGGATAAAAGAAAGTCTATGCCCGCTAGGGGATTCGAACCTCGATCTCCCACGGGTAATTCCTGCGGGTGACTTCAACGAAGGCTTCGTGCGTCTTCGCTGAATCTTGAGATGGTCTTAGTTGCATCTGCTAATAAAAATTATACACTATACACATAATTCTGCACAGTGCGCTCCGATCGATTTGGACCTCTGTCTTCCACTGTACTCGTTCACGTCTTGCAAATCTCCGATGCGTGACCGCCTGGGCGGTGCTTTCGGGCTTCCATCGGTGAAGTAAGAAAGAGAGTAAGAGTTTACATCATACGCGTCTAGGCAAGGATCGCCAGGGATGGGGATGAAAATCATGGCATCCAGTGATATTGTGGAATTAGGGAGTGCCTGAGCTTTGCACAAAGTGAATACGACAGTGCCATCAAGCATAGTTTCAGTAGTGCTTGAACTGTATTGCCGAAGTTCCGTGGCAATTGCAGTCGCATCGGGGTCACCATAGTGAATACGAGTAGAGTAATGAATATGCCATACTGTATACGCGGTGTTGGTCTTCTGTATCGGTACCCGACGACCCCCCTTGAGTTGGAAAAACCGAGAACGTTGAATGCTGACATAGATCAGGGATGTACGAGAGTACTGAAAAATTGGCTCATCCGACCTCAGCCTCTTATAATCCTTCCACATCACTTACTGGAAACTGTGCTTGAAGGAATACAGCATTTCACAGCTGTCACTGAGCCATAGAAATACCACTTCAGCCAAATTGCGTAGTCTGGAGCTTTGCGCAGAAGTCACCGAACCATCTGTTCTGTCCAAATGGGGCATTCGCAGATTCGGATCTCCGCAGATTAAAAATACTGCAGCGCGGCGACTTCCGCAGGAAAGAAATGAGTCGGCAAAGGCACTGCAAAAGCATTAAGCAAGAGGACTTTCGAAGGAGATATAGCCATATGGAAATAGAACCAAGCATGTACAATCTGATGCGGGGAAATAACCACGAGTAGTGCTGGCAAGGTTCGGTTCGGTTCAGGTTCAGGGCACTTTGCGCCGAACACCGAACCTGAACCTCGTGTTCGGTCCAGTCAAGAGCTGAACCTTGAACCTGAACCCGCGTTCAGGTTCGGTTCAGCGTTCGAACGCGTTCGAACGCGACCTGAAATCGGGCATCTCGGGGACTCAAAGTCCTATGCAGGAGGCTACCAAGTGGAGTCGTCTGTTGTTTTTTCCATGCATAAGCCATTCTATGACCTCATTTTTCATTAAATATTCCAGCTTTTGATCAATGTTCTTCATGAGGTAGCTGAAGTTGAGGTTGAAGTTCCAAGTTTCGCTCCAATCATTCCGGTTTGATGTGACCCAAATATTCTCGGGCAGGGCTTCCTGACCGAATTTACACACTGTATCTTTTTACTAAATTTCTCATCTGCGAGGCCTGTCATACATAGGTACCTAGAATTTATTCTGTGCAATTTCTAACTCTCATAATAGATGCAGCGGCCACTTCAATTATTAGTGGTCATAGGAGAGAACAGGATGACTACTAAAGGTATAAGGGTGGTTCAGAAATCGGGCTAAAAACGGAGAACGGATATTCCGCACTAGTGTCTTAATAGCATGTCCCAGGATTGAAAAAATAGGGGGAAAAAAAGCAGGCATCAGAAAATTCCTTCCTTTTATCAATAAATGAATGTTTCCTTGGCCAGACGAGACGCCGCACAGCACAAGGTCCCGCATGCCTGTCCAAACTTCATGTTCAGGTGAACTATGAGACGGAACTTGAACTTCCTCGTGCAATTTTTTTTTGCGAAGTGAACTTCCGCAAGCCCACAAAGTTCTGAATGGGCATTGGAAATGCACAGAATGTACATGACTAAAGTAGAAACATCATAAAACTATAATTTATAATGAAATATGAGTTTATACCATTCCTAATCAGTGTGCAACGCTGAAATGGCCAATAGATGAGAATTTACAATTGTGCATCTGAATATCAGATCGTGGGAGAGCTGAACTTTGAGCCGCGGCGGCCGAGATCACTGTTGGATTCGCTACAAAGTACTACTGCAACAGTTTGATAGTGCAGGATGTACACATGAGCCAAATTAGAGTCCTAAGTGGGTGAAAATCTTGACAAGATCAGCAAAAAATGACTGGGTCTTTCAATTTTCGGGTTCGGCGTTCGAACGCGACCCCCACACCCCGAACGCCGAACCTGAACCTCGCGTTCGGTTCAGAGGATCGCTGAACCTGAGCCTGAACCCAGCGTTCGGTTCAGGTTCGAACCGATTTCCGAACCGAACCTTGCCACCACTAACCACGAGTGACTTGTGAACGCTACTGGCAGTCACTGGCATTCAATAAAATGGAATACTGATGAAGTAAGTGATACCAACAAGGTAGCCAGTGATTTGTGATTCGTTCTTGGCCCTATTACTTTTAGCTTTTTTTTTTTTTGCGTGCCACAAACGATAATTGGCAATGGGAACTCGCAGTTATTTCGGGTTTCTATAAATGATGAAATCAATGTAAATATGTACAGTGGATGCCAGCGAAAACCACTGGCTGCCGACGAAAACCATCAGAGTTATTTGCCTTGTGCAATGTGAACTTGATGTGAACTCAATCGGAACGAGTGGTGGGTGATTGACGCTGATCAACGGTAGTTTATCTTATCAACCGTTATCCATCACCGGCTGCTGATAGCAAAGCCACTGGTGGCCGCCGGCGAACTTGTAAGTGGCGCGCATATAACTCCCAATTAGGATCTCGAAGTGGTACCTGATTAGGTAGGAGGATGCCGCCCGTGCGCTGAGAAGACGATTTCCACATGTCATATGTCCACTGTCCACATGTCGAGTCGTCACTCACGCCAACGCCTAAGGTCTGAGTCTGAATTCTCATTGTGTCTCACGACGTCCATCTTCTTTCCTCATCACTACTAACCTTGAGCTATCCTCTACTATCATGCAGACAGCGATCTTCGTCGGCCTCTCAGCCCTAGCGGTCTATGTAGTAAAGCTCGTTCTAGAGTTCCGCAGAGCAGTCACGAGTGTAGGGTACGCCTCACTTGTACACCATCCAGCCGTTTTGCTGACGCGAATCTCTGAAGGAACCATCCGGGCTTGAGACAAGCTTTAGGCACCAGCACTATGTGCGTGTTTCTTCTCCATTGTCGATGCTCTCAACTGAGCTGTTTTAGTCTGGGTAATATTCTGCCTCGGATTCGTGGGCTGAGCGCCGGTCGTAACAGGGCGTGGTCCAAGAAGCATCTAGGTGAGTGCTTCAACTCCGTGAGCCAGGCTGGAATTTACCGGCAAGTTATTAGACTTTGAGGAGCATGGCTGGGACGGAATCACCAATGTATGTCTGCTGCAGGAATCCTTGTGTCGGCATTTACATGAATAGGTCAGCGCGTGGCCTCGTGCAGAAAAGGCCATCGTGCTTGCCGACGCAGCTGCTATCAAAGTATGTTCCAAACGACACCCGGTTCATGCTTCCCTAAATCATTTTCTGTAGGACGTCACCCTATCCCGCGCTCGATTCCCAAAGCCGGTACATCAGTATGAAGCGATAGTCTTCTTCGGACGCAATATCGTCGCATCGGAAGGCGACGAGTGGAAGAGGTACCGCAAGGTTTCTGCTCCCGCATTCTCCGAGAAGAACAACAAGCTCGTGTGGGACGAGACCGTGAAGATCATGACCGATATGTTCAACGACCGGTGGAATAACGCAGATGAGGTTACCATTGACCACTGTGTTGAGATCACTCTACCTGTGGGTATATTCTTTGTCCTGCTGAATCTCGCTTTAACTCTGTTCTGTTAGATTGCGCTCTTCGTCATTGGAGTAGCGGGCTTTGGTCGCAAGGTGTCGAGGAAGGAAGATACAGTTGTACCTCCGGGCTATACGATGTCGTTCAAGGATGCACTCCACACCATCTCTACGGATACTTTCACGAGGCTCATAGTTCCTACCTGGGCCATGAGTCTCACCAAACATCTGCGACACGTCAGGGCAGCCTTCAATGAACTAGATGTGGGCTTCTTGAATTTTTAACGCCTTGTCATCCAATTAATTCATCACCCTTGTTTTCAGGCGTACATGTTCGACATGATCAAAGCCCGAAGGGAGTCTGAGAAGAAGGAGGAGCGGTATGACTTGTTCAGTCAACTTTTGGACGCGAGCCAGGAGGAGACTGAGGACGGTGGTGCTCAAATGTCCGATCGTGAACTTGTTGGTGCGTCAACACCCACAGTCTCGTTTCTATGTACGCTAATGTCATATGTAGGGAACATCTTCATTTTCCTTCTGGCTGTGAGTTCAATTTGTGATTTCGTGTTTGATTCTTACGCAATTAATTGCCTAGGGACATGAGGTCGGTGCTGGACCTTCGGTCTATACGTCGGGACATACTGATATGTTTTGCTGCAGACGACCGCTCACACTCTGTGCTTCACGTTCGCGTTGCTCGCCCTGTATCCCGAGGAACAGGATCGCTTGTACCAAGAGATCAAGAGCCTGATGCCCGATCGGAACAGGCTACCCGTGTGTTGCTTGTCGTTCTCCGGATACATTCGTATACTTACGAATATGACTGCTCATCCTAGACGTACGACGAGATGAGCTCCTTCAAGTATTCCATGGCGTACGTTCCCACTACCTAGGGCGTTGTTTCTCTTGACTAACATTTGTTGAAAACAGTGTCTTCTACGAGACTCTCCGGATGTTTCCGCCCGTCCAGACCATCCCCAAAATGTCTGCCGAGGACACATCCATTGTCGTCGGCAATTCCAATGGGGCCACTACCGCCATTCCCTGCCCCACAGGAACGTACATCACTATACACACACCCGGACTGCACTACAACCGTATGTTATTTTCTAATGTCCAACTTGCATTGGCGCAGCACTAACGAGGGGCATGTTTCGTCGGATCTGTAGCTCGCTACTGGAGTGATCCGTCGTCATTCAAACCAGAAAGGTTCCTGGGTGATTGGCCGCGGGAGGCATTCTTGCCGTTTAGTGCTGGTATGTGGATTCCTTCTTTTTGTTCTTTTCTTTCGGATGTCTCTGAACGTCGTCCAAGGACCTCGCGCTTGTATCGGACGCCGGTAAACATATTTATCTCCTCAGACTTCGTGGTGCACGCCTCACCATTTGATAGTTTCTTCGAGACGGAAGGCATCGCGATCCTTACGATGCTCATGTCGCAGTACAAGGTGACGGTGAAGGAAGAACCTCAGTTCGCCGGCGAGACGTTCGAGGAGCGCAAGAGGAGGGTGTTGGACTCGAAGCCGGGGTTGACGATAACGTGAGTGTTTTCATTTTCATTCACTGAAACTCAGCTTCTTGGGTTTTTCGATGACTGTTGGCTGATTGCGTTTATATTGGGCAGGCCGATCCGTGTTCCGTTGACATTTACGAGGAGGGGATTCACGAGTCATTATCCAGAATCTACGTATATTTGAGCTTACGTTCGTCGTTGTTGGTCGACGTCTATGCCAGTGTTAGATCATTTTGGATACAGGATCTTGACAGTTACGCCTTCCTGGACTGGACACAAGCTGCTTTTACTTTTATTACCATTGCAATTAGCATCGTTGGGAACTTTAGCATTTTTGTCGGCTTTGCTTGCACAACTGCGATTCTGCCCGATTTCGACTTCCACAGCTCATGTGGCCGCGTTCTGGTTCCACCTCAACATCAACCCACCCGAACTACGAGCCAAGTCTGATATGACTGAAACGGACACACTAAGCATGAAAGAGCCCTTTCGCCTGTTATATGCTGGGAGGGTTCGGCTCGGAAATCGGTCCGAACCTGAGCCGAACTGAACCGGACGCGGCGTTCAGGTTCAAGGTTCAGGACTTTGCTGAACCTGAACCGCAAAATGTACCAGATAAGTGTATTTTTCAAAGAGTTTTCTTCGTTTTCTGAATTCGATGGCCGTGAAATTGTGTTGATTAGTACGTTTCTATCGACGAACACAGCGTACCTTTCCGTCTGAACGAAATTCGGAGCAATCTTGATGTCTCTGTGTAGGTTTACTGTGAACGAATCTGTCAAAAAGAATTCGTTGAGGTCCTGGAAGGTGTCTAGGTGCTTGCCAACAATCGACCCGCACGTCTATTGAGCTGTAGTACCTGATAACCAGGAGCATGGCCCAAGTCACCGACAATCCAGCCTCGATGCTTCCTATTGCCGACCGCCTTAGGATGTTGCATGCCCGGGAAATGGTTTCAAAGTGGGGAACTAAGCCGGGTGACCTCGATCCCGGTGCCGTTCCAGATCTCCTAATCAAGAATTAATCACTTTGGTATCCAATAGTGAGATCGAAACATACTTAAAGAGTGGATTTGATTTTTCAAAGACTGTGAGAAAGCCCTAAATGCACATGAACACACCTTCGTCTAAGCTAATCGAAGGCACACACAGTATGTGTGGCACATATATAATGTGCCAGTGGCAGCGACACTGACCGAAGGGCGGACATTCGATGGTCCGAGGCTGCGGAATTCGCTAGGAGCAATGATCTTGAAGAAGATGTGTATCGTGGTGAAAGCGGTTTGTGAGAGCAGCAGTGAGGTGCCGAGGACCAGGTGGTGGCAGATGCAGAGCAAAAGCGATTGGCTTACGTACCTTGTGCATCAGCGAACAACTTGAATCACATGTTTGAACGCCCTTTGTCTTTGTTGAGTCGCTCTTTCTCTTTCTACCACCACCGCCACCATCCCTCAGCCCAACGCGCAACGCGAGTCCACTCACACTACTCCGTGTCTTTGGCTCTCAGCCTGTCACATTCGACATAGCGCCTGACTGTTGACAGTTGGCGTTATCTCAGCAGCCGCCGTGCGCGCGCGTCACGGTTAGACACGTCTTTCCGACATGACTCCGGTAAGGAATTTATGTATCTCATAAGTTGCTGACTGAGTTCAGTGAACTAGTGATAACAACCACTAACTTTCATCCATGCCCGTGAATGTTGGGATATTTTCTGTGACTACTTGTCTCGTGCGATAATCCGTCGCTGAGAAAATCCTTAGCATTCATCTAGGATTAATCTTCTTGCCAAATAATCCAGCACTCGGAAAAATCTATCTTCAGATTAATCTCGCCCCAGCTCTTATTTTGGTATTCGTAGCCCTAGGATTAATCTTGCAAAAAATACACCCGTCGATTAATCTCGTGCTTTTGGGTAGCTGAAGGATTAATCTTGCACCAGTGTAGTTTCCTAGCAATTCTTAGCCTTGTAAAAACCAAGTGGATTAATCCAAACGGTCTCGAAAAATCAAGTGATGATTAATCCAATCTGCTGATATCACTGGCATTTTGGAAGATGAGCCAGATGAAGGAGAAGATGACAACAATATATGTTGTAGTTGTCTCAGCGTACACGATATAAAATTTCACACTGATGTACCCGGTCCCAAGACCCAAGGGAGGGTCGGGCTCAGTATATCTTAGAGCTCAATACCACCCCGACGCGACCCGAAGCCCGGGCTTGGTCGACCCAACCCAGCCCGAACATCACTACCTGTGAATGAGATCAACGAAATAAATGTATTTTCATGTGCTATGTCCAACACCTGCTTCATATCAACGGGGAACTCCAATACTCAATATACACTGCTGGTATGGAAATCGAACGCGCAGTGGGGCTGGCTGGTTCATGGCGCGCCACATTGATTATCCACCCGGGATTGCGTTTACATGAAAAATTGAGTTATCATATGACTTGAGCCGGTTGTGATAATGGTTGTATGTATGATTTTAGCAAAAGTCAAGCAGGTATAAGTGGCAATAATGCATGAAAATAGGTATCAACCTTCGTTTATAGTGGTTGACTTCAAATTTACTTCCAATTAAACTTGAACTGAATTCTTATTAAGTACTACAGAGATACGCCGTTCGTGTGGGTCTATAGAATTAATAAGCCTGCCCTTCAAACTTCGAGGGTTGCTCAACCTGCTAGAACGAAGGCTTGGAAGGCGGGGATAAATATAGACGCAGATCACATCGGAGAGGACCGGGATCGGAGTCACCCCTTTGACCGGCAACCCCGCCATGCCAAGGGTGATGGCAAATCGGTTGGTAGACCGATTAAGACCAAACCTGCCGGGCCGCAAAATCTTCGGCAATCTAAGGCCAGGGAAACCCTCGTAAATGTAATGACCGATTTTTCGGGTGGCGTGTGTCAATATTGGTAACGACTGGGGCCATTTGCGGCCAAATGAATGGGGTCCTCTGATTGCAGGGTTTGGAAACCGGGTTCCCAATAGAATTATCCCACAGCTTTTCTATTTGAAAACCCCGCCGGGCCCGTTTTTGTCATGATCAGCCAATCATCAATGTGTCAAGACTTTCAACCAGATGAGCGTCAAAACAAACCATGCGTGCCGGTCGGCGATGCGAGGATTTAGTCCCGCCTCTGAACTTCGTTAAATACGGGCACCGTAAACCACCTTGCATCCATAAATCTGCCGTTTTACCTCAACGATGTGGACGCTCACCCCGCGCACCCCCTTTCCTATGACGGTCACTTTGCACATTTGTTATCGCGCGACACTTTTCTCAGCGCGCGACACTTTTTAGGCAGCGCGCGACTTTTGTATGCCTTTTTTGGTAGTTGCGCGACACTTTTATTCATTACGCGACACTTTTATTTATAGCGCGACACTTTTACTCATAGCGCGACACTTTTTTTCTCGAAGCGCGACACTGTTTCATTTAAAATTTGAGAAAACCTTGAAAAATGCTTTATTAGGCCAGCCAGTACCATGAAGTAGCTGGGTAATATGCTAGTGAAGGATCCGCTGAGCCATGTAATCAGTCATAAGCATCGGAAATGGCGATCCAGGGCCTCGCGCAGGCTGTATCAACACTGTATCACTCTTTAAGTCCGTGGGACTCTCTCGCAAGCAGTGAAAGTGGTCCACACTGCCTAAGCAGTTTGAATTTGGGATCTTGAGAAGCCGAAGGCCCCAAGAGAAGGGCATTGCATCACTGTAAAAAAATGAAGGCATGAATTATAATTTATAAAGCTTCAGCCTGAGCAGCATCCAAAATTTGATAAAAATCGGCCAGCCGCGGAGGGAGACGATGGAACGCGCAAGTGAGTTGCTAGGTATGGCTGCATCCGCCGTCGTGACTCGTCCGTGCTGCATTTTGAATTTAAACCTTCAAGGGCAACTCAGACTCTCCGCATATACAGTGAGTGAGTGATGGTTTCCGCCGTTCCGGGGTGCACAAAATTTGCGATTCATCAACGGGAGTAGCAATGGTGTCGTGCACTATAGCTGCTTAGTAGAGGACGGCAGATTCGATAGCAAAATAGGGGCTGCGCGATGGGCCACGTGCGGCGCTTGATTGATCAACTGTTGTCTGATTTTGGTGACGTAGGTGATTGTGTATGCTTGCAATATCATTCAAAGACAAACTCAGCCAAAGAACGGAGCCTTCCGGATGTCCCAAAAGGGTAAGTCCGAAAGTGTCGCGCATCAATTCCCGACAAAAGTGTCGCGCGCTGAGAAAAGTGTCGCGCAATAATAAATGTGCAAAGTGACCGTCATACTTTCTTGCATGCATTGCCCTCGCTTTCGCAAAAACATGTTGCAGTGCGAAAACTGTGTATAACATCTCCGTGGTGGCCAACGGAACCAGTGAAGTCGATTTCACATCCTCCACCGCAGGCCTGGACGCACCGAAAGTCCGCCCCATCAACGCGTCCGCGATAGACTGGTGGTACTTTGACGTGGTTTCGACAGATCCCAACTCGCGCGCCTCGGTCGTGCTCGTGTTCAGTGCCGTGGGTGGTGTGCCAGACATGCCACTCCGCGCGCAGGCGACCGTGTCCTTCCCAAACGGTACGCTGACGTCCACTGAGACGGTGGTGCCTGCGGATAGGGCGACGGTCACGACGGAGGGCAACGGCTCGAGCGGGGACTGGCACAGGTCGGGGTTCACTTGGCGATATTCTGCGCACTCAGGTGCATACGACATTTTCATCGATTCACAGGACCTCGACATGGAGGGCCAGATCCATTTCCAGCCTGTAAGCGCATCAGTGTCATCAAACCACAAGATATTGACCGAATTTCCAGCATGCACCTGCCCACTACTCTTGCGGTTCTGCGGTAGCCGGCCAAAACATGGTGGTCGCGCCCAATATTGGATGGGCCAACGCTCTGCCCGACGCTGCGGCCACGGTGGATCTGACGGTTGGCGGGACAAGGCTCGCCTTCAAGGGAGCAGGGTATCATGATAAGGTGCGCTTGTTGAGAACTTGAAATTTCACATTCTCACTTACTGAATTGGCATCTATGGACAGAACTGGAGTCCGCAGCCGTTTGGTGCCAGTGCGGCGTTGTGGTACTGGGGCCACGGGCGTGTCGGGCCCTACTCCATCGTCTGGTTCGATTCCCTCGACTTGAATGGAACGGAGTATGGCAGCGCGTACGTTGCGAAGGACGACACCATCCTTGTCGCGAACTGTGATTTGAGCAGCATCCGCGTTCGTCCCAAAGGAGAGAATGCCACCTTCCCGCCGGGTAGCAATACAGGCTTTCCATCCGGTTATCACATCACTCTGGATTTGGGGGCAGAGGGAGTGTTGGAGATGGATGCGATTGTGGTGGAGTCACTCATCTCGGTGCCCTCGTACGGGCGGTTTGTGTGAAATTTAACAGGTTCTATCACACCTGTGGGTGGGGCGGGAGGAGATCTCATGAGCGGGGTTGCGCTGTTTGAGCAGTACAGGCCCAACCTGTAATTTTAAAAGTATTGTTTGAATAATACCACATCATCGTACCGATCGACTCCCTGAAGTTTGTACTGTTGGCATGGTGGGTTGATCAACTCCCCCTCCCTATATTACGCAGATCAGCAACACCACATTCCCGTTGCGTAGCAATTTTGGCGCCCACTACGCAGAGCCCGATCAATACTCTCCCCCTGGTAAAAATTTCAGCTTTTTCCGACACTCCCCTCGATCGGGTCCGGTAAAGTGACGCGGGCTGACGCGCACTGACGCAGCAATGACGTGCATTGACGCGGCATTGGCGCGGCACAAACGCGGCACAGACGCGGTGTGGCTGTGTCATTGACGCGGCATCGACGCGCTGCCTTTAAAGTTATAACAAATACTCGTAAGCAAACATTTTCTAATGTCAATGCATCATTTGGACCGAGAAAACTGCTCCCTATTTTTTTAGTCAGTTGACGCTAAGTAAATATTCACCCAAGAACGAATATTGTAGTCTGGTCAATACTACATGTCAGGTTGTAGAGTTCAGGTTCTGTATTAGACTGAGCCCAACTAATTTTAAACATGGTCAGCACCCCAGATTGGAGAGAACTCTTCTCCCTCACATTTCAGGTTGAACTTCGGGCATAATTGCCATGGAGGACTAGAAGCGGAAGTAGAAGCAAAACTCGAATTCCATTAGTTGCTGCATCTGTAATAACCATAGCGTATTTGACACAATTTGTGTCTAGATAGTAAACCCAAAGTGCTGTTTAAACCCGTGTTTAACCTACGCCAAACTTGAACGGCTGTTTAAAGTTTAAACGGGACAGTTTAAACGGTGTTTACAGCTCTTTGCAGTACAACAGGCGCGGACCGTTTTTTTTTCCATTTTGGGCATTTTTTGATCGTTTTTTTATCGAACACTCCCTCTGCTCTCAATTCTGGTCCGTTTACCCTAAAAGTAGGATCATTCGAACGGCATTGAAAATGCGCAGACAATGACCTCCTAAAGTTTCCCGTCTTGCATTGGAAGCTGCTTCTTGAGCCATGAAATCGGATTTTTGGTAACTTTTCTGAGAATTTCCCACTAGAACAGCTGTTCTGCCCTCAGTTCTTCGAATTTTTCCTTGAATATAGGCTCAATTTCTTCGTGTTAGAAATGCGCACACAATAACATCCTCAAATTTCCCGTCTTGAAGTGGAGGCCGCTTCTTGAGCCATGAAATCGGATTTTTGGTCACTTTTCTGAGAATTTCCCACTAGAACAGCTGTTCTGCCCTCAGTTCTTCGAACTTCTCCTTGAGTATAGACTCAATCTCTCCATGTTAGAGATGCGCACACAATGACCTCCTCAAATTTCCCATCTTGCATTGGAGGTTGCTTCTTGAGCCATGAAATCGGATTTTTGGTGACTTTTCTGAGAATTTCCCACTAGAACAGCTCAGTTCTTCGCCCTCTTCCTTGATTATAGGCTCAATCTCTCCGCGTTTCAGATTCAAAGCGAACCGCCTCCTCGGAATTCCATCCTGGTCCCGAATAGGACACTTGGGGACACAATATTGACCGCAGGTCATCACTTCTGATTGGTGGTCAGTCGAACAGTTGCTGCGGTCTCGAATCCTCATCTTTTCCCTCGTTTTTATGCTCATTCGATTCGTGTTCCAAATCCGCAGCGAACTGTCTCCTCAGAATTCCTAATCACATACTTCATAAAATCACTTTTTTTCCCCTCATTTTCCAGGTGAAAATACATGGGAAATATGAAATAGGATGCATCCAGTTGATATAAGTATACATTACATCCAGAAAAATGGCCTGAGCTGTGATATCCAGACAGATATTGGTTAGTGGGCATCCGAGAAGGTGCTCAATGCCGTTTAGCAAAAAGAGCATGGCTAGCAAAGAAGACTTCTGTCACGGATGGCCTGTGGGCACATTCTGAGGAACATGAAGGTCTTTCATCGGGTACAGTTGTCAGGGGAAGAAAATGAGCCTATGGCGGGAACAATTGAGCAACTTTCGAGTCTGCAGCGGCTGTTCTACCAACCACTGATCAAATGTGATGATCTGTTGCGGAGTTTCTGTGTCGAGTCAGGGTATTCGGGGTCAGAATAATGAATCTGAGGTGGCGGTTCGCTTTGAATTTGAAGCGCGGAGAGATTGAGCCTATACACAAGGAAGAGAGAAAAGAACTGAGGGCAGAAAAGCTGTTCTAGTGGGAAATTCTCAGAAAAGTCACCAAAAGTCCGATTTCATGGCTCAAGAAGCGTCCTCCACTGCAAGACGGGATATTTGAGGAGGTCATTGTGTGGGCATTTCTAACACGAAGAGATTGAGCCTATACTCAAGGAAAAATTCGAAGAACTGAGGGCAGAACAGCTGTTCTAGTGGGAAATTCTCAGAAAAGTTACCAAAAATCCGATTTCATGGCTTAAGAAGCAGCTTCCAATGCAAGACGGGAAATATGAGGAGGCCATTGTCTGCGCATTTTCAATGCCGTTCGAATGATCCTACTTTTAGGGTAAACGGACCAGAATTGAGAGCAGAGGGAGTGTTCGATCAAAAAACTATCAAAAAATGCCCAAAATGGAAAAAAACGTCCGCGCCTGTTGTACCACAAAGAGCTGTAAATCAACAAAAGAAAAGAAAATTGCAACTCATGTGAACAGACCACAGACATTAAAATCCATTGGCCCCAAGGTTCTTTACATATTCCAATCTAGGATACACTTCTTTCCCTTCATCGCGGAAATATCTGATGCGGCAAGACAAAAAATTGGATTACCCAGTGACATATCAACCTCTCTCAATGAAATTCATGAAAACTCCTCGACTATTGGATTAAGGAGGTGCTCACTCCGCTCTGCAGCACTTGTATTGGAGCCTGTGTCAAATCAGTTTGAGTATTCATTCCCCCGAAAGATGAGTTAACTCAGTTGAGTCCAGGACCATGTTCCTCCATGTCAATACATGAATCTAGACTGGTGGTTTGCATTATTTTTGCGAGCTCCTAGACGAAATAGGACACAAGGCTCCAACCATATTTATATACTTGAGGTAGACCTGCTGTCGAATACATATCTGGGATGTTTATCCTTTTGAATATCCAGTGCCCACAATTGAATGGGAGTCACTAGAAATGTAATGTGCCGGTCTGCTCGGGTTTGCAGGAGCAATGCTGAAAGCAGGTTCCGATAATTCGAAGCCAAGTGATTCCCTGAAGGTATCATAGATCCGAAGTGATTCCTTCAAGGCTTCGACGGTATGCAAGCTAGTTCATTAGAAAGAATTTAACTTTGAAGTTGAACTCACCTGGTAGCACACAATGCAAATTCAACCTAACGGTACAATCGAGTTTTTTAGAATGCGTAGAAGAATTGTGAGCTGAGCCGTTGGGTATGTAGCTTGACAAGTCAAGATAGCCTTCAGGAAATTTGAGGAAATTCGACTTTTGAATAAGTCGCAGCTGGGCTCAGTGAATAGCTCAACAGCGCTCGATACCACTTGCTGAATGGTTATATTAGACAGGTTGCGCAAAAGCCATTGGAGCCATCAGGTGGCTTATTTGGTGTGCGCACCGAATGGCTCCACAGTGACGCACCCTTACCTTTCTCGCTCTACTACAACTTGCTATACCTATGACTACTGCACGACAACCTATGAATACATGCTCTAAGGCCTGTACTGATGTACTGAACAGAGTGGGAATGGCGGAGCCAACGTACGGCCTTGTTGATTAATCCACTGCCGGTTGAGGGCCGTCAAGAGGTCTGAGAGGAGTTCATTGAATAAGAGGGACATTTCTAGCATTTGTACCTCCATGGTAGTACAGTGCAAATCAAGGCGTAAGTCATGCAAAATCGATGAGATTATCGAGCCATCGGCCATCAGCCATTCGGTGCGCACACCAAATAAGCCACCTGATGGCTCCAATGGCTTTTGCGCAACCTGTCTATTAGAGATTCATGTCGAAGGTTAGAGACATTTAGTTCGGCATTGGAGTTTAACACAACTGTAGGTAAACCAGAAAATATTGAAGCAGAAGTGCGGTGAAATTGGGCTTACGGGTTAAAGATCTAATACTTCCACAAGCCCCTATCCCACTCGAGGTGAGACTCTTGATGTAAGTAAATTGGAAGGAATTCAAGTCCAACAACCACCTCTACAATGTTTTTTTAAAGAGAACTAACCGTTCAAATGGTTTAAACCTAAATTGAGGTCATGGATTTAAGCTTGTTCTGAGTTTAAACATGTACCTTTAAAAGCTAGGTACATACTCGCAATCAAGGTGCTGATTGCACGGTAAGCCCTCTGTGCTCACCAACGGGAATTTTGTTCTCAGATTGCCAGTCTATATTTTGGTTCACACATACCGTTCAATGTTGCAGTGCTTAAGGTGTGCTTGCGGAAAGAATGGTGTAGACCCTAAAAAAAAGTGAATAGCACACGGATATCTCTACGAACACTCAGTCACTGTCGTTATTTTGGCATATCTCAGGCCTAGAGGCAGATATAGAATATTACACAGTAAATAACCTTGACATGAGATCCTGGCTTGCGAGACACGTGTGTGTGAACGGTGGTCTAGAAGTTCTGAAGCGACTAGCATCCACCGTATCAAATACATACGTTCGTCCAAAGTTCACTGTTGGTTGAAGGGGAAGGGATCATCAATTTTTTTGAGAGTGTTTAACAGCGGATTAAGAAACTGGTTAATCCAATATTCTGCCTGAATTTTTCATCATATTCAATGTTGTGTGTTCCATCAATGGACCATCATTAATATTTTTTTGGTGGTGTCTGCCAATCGTTCCGCAGCGAAGGGAATGGATATTCTGAATTGAAATACAACGGTGGCCCATGCAGTTACAGTATTAATGAAAAGAACCTGTCACTGACTGTTTGTAGGACATTGATTTCAGTTCTTTTCAGTATGAAGGATTGATTCCAGCCAAACTTTAGGATACAGGGAATGCCGTGTCAATTGTGCAGCCACCGCATTTTAATGCTTTGTATTGTGCTTTCAGCTAGCAAGGGGAACATTTCAGATGCCGCAGCATCGATGTGAAGATCCGCAACAGTGACATGGCAGCGACGCGCATTGACGCGGTGGTGACGCGCACTGACACGGCAGTGACGCGCATTGACGCAACATGAGCGCGCACCTGGGAGAGGGTCAAAGGGTTCACAAAGCATCATTTCCATGTGCAAAATGTAGGAACCGAGCACATATTGAGGACCGGTAGCTAATTGGACATGGCCTATGAAGAACTTCACTCTTTTTACCAGGGAAACAACCTCGGGGGATGAATCACATGAAAAAAGTGCATATTCGGGAGTTTCAACATCACTCTGGCAAAACCGGCAGACCGCCCAGAACGGTCGTCTTCTCGTGGGTGCTTATGATCCACATATCGTAACACTTCGACGGCAAGTAGATGGGCTGACAGGAGCAGTGAGGTAAGCGCTTCTCGGTGCTTCTGTGTGTTCACCATTGACAAATAATGCTGTAGTCGAAGGGTTTCCGATGCGGGAGGCTTGTCTTTCTGTGGTTCACGACGTCCTTGTATCAAATAAAGCTTTTCTGACGAGTCGACAACACCTTGAATCCATTGTAGCATGAGTTTATCCACCAATTTTGCATAATCCAGTATGGATGCAGCCGTAGCCTTTGCAAGATCAGGTCCCACACATGTAAATGGAAGTTTGGAAGCTGCAGTCAAGAGATCCTTGGCCCAAGATTTTTTTCCCGCGGCAGCTAGCTTGATTGAGCTATTTAAAGCAGCGCGCGCAAAATGGGTTGGAAGGAGTTTTAGCAAGTACTGCAGGTATCCAAGTGCAAGGATGAATCGTCGGACACGTAAAGGCACGATTCCCGTTTCCGTGTACAGCGGTATGAGCATGGAACGCCCATGGAGGTTGAGTATCTGGCGGATGAAGGAAGTTTGAACCTCGCAGAGTTGTTTGACATGCACATCTTCACAATCCGGGGAAATTTCACAGCCGCGCGTGAGATGTCAGTCAACGCGTGCCATATAAAGCAGCTTCATTACTCTGGTGTCAATCTGCCATTTTTGTCCTCAACTCCCATGATACAGTGCACGCAGTATCGCGCTGTGCCTGCTTTAGATTTATAGTGGTCTTGGAAGATATTTTGGGTGTCAGTGCGGAGATGTACGCCGACGTACTTTTCCTCGTTCGTAAGCTTAAGGACAGCGTCGCCGAGCATGTAGACTGGTAATGGGTTAGGGAGGGAGCCAAGTATCAGGATCACAGTTTTCAGCATGTTGATCTGGATGATCTTTTTGGCACACCAATCCCGCAGAGTGTTCAGCTTAGTACGCAGTCGTCTTGCGGACAGGGACACGAGCAGTACATACATTGTCTGCTTGAGCCATCACTAAATCGTTTTTGCTCGGTTCTAGATGGGTTTGGTCATGCCGCGCCGGTGCCGCGTCAATGCGCGTCAGTGTAGACCGGCTATCCGATCCGGAGAGAGGCTTGATCCGAACCTACTGCAATGCAGACCGCCTCTTCCGCTCCCTACCGTCACTGGGGCCCCAGTCACTCAGATACTTGCTTGTACTTATCCTTCTTGACTGTTCTACCTCGAAAATCTGGCCTAGCCCACGTTCTCAGGTGATCAGATATCCACCGCCTCGTGGTTTATCGTCTCCAAACGACCCGTTTCTCTCGGAGTCATCTTCCTACACCCACAAAAACACTCTAGGGTACATCCTCTCCATCTCCTTCCTTCCTACTTCGCTCTCCGTCAAGAACTGCGCTTCCTGCGCGCTTTTTCGTGACCGCAGGCTTTTGGCTCCTCTTCTGTGCTCCTGGTTGGGCCAGACTGCGTACCAGCCCGTCCTCGCCCTCGGACGATACCCTCAAGCGCGGTCCACATCGAATTTTTCGACTTGCATCTTCCGCCGTTCCGCCAATCGTGCGCCGCCGTCCCCAGCATCGCAGCCGCCCGTTTTGCCGTCGTTGGTCGTCATCCCGGTTCAGATGTCGTGGCAGGGGTGTATTGAAGGGGAGGTGTCGCTTTGGGGATGATGTGGGTTTTTCAGATACGTTATATGCACTCTTTTTTCGCATTCTTCGCATTTTTTGGACTAATCAGCTTGCCCCCGCACCAGTTCATCCCAGCTTTTCTCCACTTGAGCCGGAATAAGTGCCCCACCTCCACCATGCATCCCTAGGCCCGCGGCACGGCTCTTACGGCCCTCAAAACCGCTCGCCGTGCACCATCGTCGCGTGGTGACATGTACCATAATGCTGCTCATTCCGATCCTCCCTCGACGCCATATTCGCTGTCTGCGACCTCGAAAAGGGTGGTTCACTCACCTACGGACACAACATATCGGCCGCGCCGGTATGCTAATATAATTTTATTTCGCTCTTTTTCCGCTGATTCAGGCCCTAACATCTGCACACGCCCGTCAATCCCTCTGCTTTCGTCCCAACGTCGGGGGAAGAGTCCTCATGAGACTATAGCCAGGAATGGGGCATAATGCGACATTCAAGTGCGTGATCTGCCCCCACTCTGCCTGCATTTTTTAATGCTGTTCAAGGTGTTCGCCCGTCCCCCTTCTTGCCTCTTGGCCCCTACAGCTCCACGCCACTTCCCGATCGCTCCGCCGCCGCTATATCTGGATTCGGCCACCCGAACCCCATTGGCGGCGCCGGTACCTGTGCAGAACTTCTTTTCTCATCTTCCACGCTGACTATTGTATATATGCACGCAATGTACCTTCGCCGAGTCCCTTTCCGGCCGTTCATCCCCATCCCACCATAACCAACCTTGCTGGCTGCACTACACTCTGCCTCAGTTGCACCCCGCTCCGGCCGGGTCTCCCCCCCAACCCTATCCCAACGCGGTGCACGGCGGAGGCATGCTCAAGTCAACGGCAGCTACGGGTCTCTATTTCAGAGTCACCGCGCCCCGCTGACTTGAAACGTCGCCACTTGCACGCCGCGCGTGGGAGTCTCCTCCGGAAGCGGATCAGACTTTCCATTCATACATCATGGGGGTATCATTTCAGCCCTCAATCGTATCGTCAAGTCTCGGTCTCAGGGAAATCCTTGGCACTTTCGACGTGGGGCATCCGCACTGCTGCAACTAGATTGCGCCCGATTTTGGGAGGCTTTCAAAAGCCTCCCGCTCGCTGCCATCTCCGCGTCCACATGCGTACCGCCACCTCCGCACCTCCCGATCGTTCCGTGGACTCTAAATTTGGACTCTGCGACCCTACGACGTAAAGCGCACAGATTCCAGTTATCACCGCCTTGGGTACGTCTGTATCATTTTTATTTGCATTTTTTCGTGCTGATTTTACTGATTTTTAGTGTCTACCCATGTAGTTCGCCTCAGGTGTGTCTCTTCCGCTCATTCTCCCATTCTACTCTTCCCCACCCTCTACCCATTCCTCTCCACCACCCTGATGTTCTCATTCCGCGTCATACGGATCTCAATGATGGGCCCGGCCTCGCAACTCATGAACTGAGCAGCAGCACCGCGCTCAAGTCAAGGGCGGCTACGGGTCTCCATTTCGGAGACACCGCGCACCGCTGACTGGTACTGTCTCCGTTTCCGCATTAGGTGCGCGAATTAGCACATCCATGGGAGCTAGCAGTACAGTATGTCTTCAGAATTTTGTTTGCTTCTTGTGTGCCAACTCTCCCTAGTTCTTTCCTAAGTAGTTAGCGCCAGGTGCGTCGAATATGACTGTTTCGTCTCCACTTTAAACTCCTCCACCCGGGCACCTAGCGCCAGGGAATTCCCTGACAGTCCTTCCTGGTCACCATCCTGCGCATTTCATCATTCCCCGGCATTGTGAGCTTGATGCTCATTCTCGGTGGGAGCACAACAGTTATCGATTCAATGCAAATGGGCACTATCGCTGTACGCTGCGTGTCCCTATGCTTTTTCTCTTGTTCACTTGCAGTCATCCAGGGTCCCTCGCTCACAACCAGTGGTACTTTTGATGTGGAACGATCGCCTATGGGGCCATAAAAGTCGTCTTGCATACACTTTCAAATCCTCTTGTACATACGCATTTGTGTATAGATGTCAAGGTGTGTCTTACAGTTATCCTCTCTCTTTCCTTATTATTCCTTACTGACCACCCGTCACTCTCAATATATCACTCATCCCTTGTAGATCCTCTGTTCCACCCATCTGTCAAATCCTATTCTCCTAATACACCTACCTCGCCTCCCTCCCACTTCCCGTTTCTTTCCCATCTTATCCTCCTGCATCCACCATCCCCCCTACACACAATTAAATTTATTCATCCGTCGGTCGGCGTGTCAATGCGTATAACGCGCCAACTACGTTGAGTTCCAGGGAATCCACCTGCTGTGTCCTTGCTGATGCCCATTTTTATGTGGGTGGCTGGCAGAGAATAATTGATCTCGTCTTCAGCGCGCGCTGCTTCCCAGTTGGCACCGAGAACAAATTTCAGGCTTGACGCGTTGTCGGGAGGCGAGCTACCCCCTGCTTCAGTAAACAAGGTACGAGCTAGGAATATTGAAGCATCTGTCAAGAGAGACTAACCACCTGCAGCATCTTGAACAACACTTTCCATTCACTTCGTACATCTTTTCCTATCGCCAGGTCATGGCTTCAGGCCGTACGTTCTTTATTTATTTCTGTCTTTCACAGCCAGTATTCTTTCGCGTCGCCCCCTGCCCAGTGTAATAGATGCACTGCACTCCAACATTGAATCTCACACGCCATTACTTCACGTGTGGTTGTCTCTTCTCCCTCGATGTGCATTCCGTCTTCTGGCGTCGGTATCGCTCGTTAGCGCTAGCTTCGCCGGTCTTCGCGGGTGTTCTATTACCTCCTATTCATTTCTTCTGTGCCCCCGCCTTCCTTGATATTTGTGGATTAACCGCGTTGATCAATATCCCAGCATCATAATCTCGGACCTGGCTAAACGACTTACTCCCAGTCCAGCGGCTCGCTGCCAAATGGCTTGGTTGTCAAAAGTGCTCGCCACATTTTTTGGATATCAGTTACAGACTGGTAACAAATCTAGTTCCTGTGGCACACACCAAAGTTTCAAACTCCGTGCACAATGTTCAAAGTTGTACCACACGAAGCGGTAGCTGTTTCAGTGAACGTGCCGAGTTGTAGTAAACACACTACAGTACCTACGTCGCAACCTACGCACTGTCGACGAGCTCACTGCGTTTAATGTTGTAGTTCTAGTAGGCACGCAAGAAGTAACAATAGTCTACGAGAGAATTGAAGGAGCCGATACCACAAAAAATATATGAAGCACTGTTCGCAGTGTCTGGATGCGGCACGGGAACAGTGTCGAAGAATGTTAGCACTTGATGCCATGCAAACTGAATCAACGCGCCGAACGGATTGTGGAGAAGCAGTGATCGTCTCGTTCTGGCGAGAATATGAATTATTAATTAAATAGTTACAATTCAAGGCGATAGCCAAATTTAAACCAGACAAGCACAACCATAGTAATAAAGAGGTTGCAGAGACAAGAAATAAAACGCCCGCGGCAGGAAGTTGCCGTAGGGTACACGGATAGTCCCGAAGATAAGATAAGCCTCACTGATCACTTTTTAATTAAAGATAACTCGATTCCACCATATAGACACACTACTAAATAATATGTGTAGCCCGCTGCACGGTACACCCTGCTATCATCAATCTCATGTGTTCGTGTCTGTACATGAAGTATTCCAAATGAATGAATGCACCGCTCTCGGAGATTATTAAATATTTGAGGTGTTGTAAGCAAGATTGAGGGTCGCTCCAGTGATCTCTTGCTCACATCAATTTGTCTCCAGGATACAGACCGATTGCAATTAAATTGACATGATTAGGGAATAGATGGATTTCTATATCTCACCCAACCTTTGCCCGGTCGCCACTTTGTGTCAACCAGCTCAGATTGGGCGGATAGGGCAGGGCCTTTGGCCCTGCCGCCCCGACAGAAGAGAATGGAAAAGAAAATAGTGGAAATTTAAATTCAAAATTATGAGCCCTGAAAAGAAAAGGGAAGAAAACGCGGTGAGCACTATTAAATCCAGCTACTCACAACACTCACCTTTCAAACCCACCGGTCCGACGGGCCGCAGGGGGTATCAGCTGAGCCCAAGTCCCACACAACTGTCCCACAGAAGGGCTAAGTTAGTCGGATGTCGGAAGCAAGGGGTACATTGGAAAACGCGGTAGCAGATTACTAATAACGATACCTAAACAAGTTTAGGTCTCGTAATCATCCGAACGAGAGTAAAAGAAGGCAATTCAGAAACGGCGAGACATAGAAAATGGGCCACACAGTTGGCATGCTTGGTGTTTTTGTAGATGATAGGTTTACCGACGCCTAGCTTGGTGCGACGCAGGTCACGTTACGGATCCGGATATCTCCGTGCGTAAAAACGGGGCACTTAGTAACAGTTGTTCGAAATGACTAACGCGTATCTTGATATAGAACTTTTAGCCGATATAAGAACGGCCGATTCCTCGGAGTTCTCAAGCCCCACATTCCTTCCTACTTTATTCAAACATAACACATGAAGTTCGTACCACAGCTCACACTCGCACTAGCGGCGCTTCCCCTCCTCCTCGCCTCGCCATCGCCCCCCGAGGGCCACCTTCGCGCCGGCACCTGGACCGACGTCGCACCCACCCTCCATGCCCCGCGCCAGGAGCACAGCGTCGTCGCCCTCGACTCTGCTATGTACATCATCGGCGGCATCTCCAGCCCCCCGCCCGACGCGCCGTCCAGCTTCCCGACAATAAACTGGACTCAAGTATACACGCCGCAAACCAACATGTGGCGCGACGTCGCGCCCCTCCCGCATACGGTGAACCACGGAAACGCTGCCACGGTCGACGGAAAACTATATCTTCTCGGTGGGCTCGACGGCACGACTGACTCTGTGGCGATCCCACAGTCCTACGTGTACAGCCCTGCGGTGGACGAGTGGGTTGCGCTGTCGGATATGCCCGCAGGAACTGCACGCGGCGCGGCCGCAGTGGGCGTGCACGGACACACAGTTTACCTCGCTGGCGGACTGCTCGAACTCAATCTGATCACCGGCGCGCGGCCCTCCTCCGCCGCGGTCAGCAGCTTCAATACGCGTACGCGCCAGTGGAGCGTTTTACCGTCGCTGCCTGAGGCGCGCGACCACGTCGGCGGGGCGGTTATCGGTGACATGTTCTTCGTTGTTGGTGGGCGGGTGAACGGCGTGCTGAATGTCCGGGACACGGTCTTCGCGCTGGATCTGAACGCAGTTGGGCTAGGATGGGTCGAGAAGGCGCACATGCCGACTGCGCGGGGTGGGCTGAGCACCGCTGTTATCGGCGATCGGATCTATACGTTTGGGGGCGAGGGAGATAAGAACTTAGTGCCAAATGGTGTGTATGATAATGTGGAGGTGTATTGCGCGGGGGAGGACCGTTGGGAGGTGCTTCCGCCGATGCCGCACCCGAGACATGGGACCAATGCCGCGTCTATTGCGGGTCGGATCTATATCCCGGGCGGAGGGAATGTGACGGGGGCGGGTCTGCAGAGTCTTACTGATTTCTTTAGTCCATAGTCATTATTACCTCATTTAACTTACTTTCATTCAGGCACACAGCTGTTTGTCTATTGTACGTGACTCGGCATTTCCAGAGCTTGTTACAATTTCCCCCCAGGCCCAGGGAGACCTCCTAAATTCGTGTTTTCATGCTCTACCCGTAGCATGGGCCCTAGAGTTATGAATGAGCTGCATTGTCCAGCCCAACTGTCGAATTTGTGTAAACCAAATTGGTCTGGGCTGTCTAACGAGAGCCTATACCTCAGCTACGACCTGAATGTTGCTCTGAGTTAGGGTTAGCGGGCAAGAGGGTTTATTCGTTCGTATGACTTAGGTATGAGGTCATAGGTGAAATTCTACCTACCTCTTGATTCGTCTTTAATTTATTCCGACTCATCCTCATGATTCGGCTTTTGTTTGACTTGTACCTTTTTTGGTACCGCTAAATGTATAAAATACCTAGCTACTCTCTGAATTAACCAGAATTCTCTCACCCTTTTCGTTCCCTGACCGGAATTAGAGCGATCCCTCAGCGGCATCAGTAAAACAACATGTTTGTCTTTGATGTCTTTGGCATCTTGGGGATCTTCATGCTATAAGGTCATTCCGGCATTGGCCGAATCCTGTCAACCGGTTGTTCAGGGCGAATTATATTGCTTGCTGACTATTGGACAGTGAACTCAAGGCTTCATAGAATCTATATAATCTTGTGGAGTCAACGATAAGTGTGCATTGTACCATCAAGGATGGAATTTACAATGTCCGAGATGGCCGAGCTTCGGTAGGTTCGAACGTGTTCGAACGCTGAACCAAACCTGAACGCGTGTTCAGGTTCGAGGCTCAGCGTTTCCCTGAACCTAATACCAGGTTCAGGCTCGGTGTTCAGAGAAAAGTGCTCTGAACCTGAACCGAACCGAACCGAACCGTCCTAGGACTAAAGCGACCTGCCAACAGATTCAAACTAATATGGCCATTCATTTCTTAGTCTCTTGGTCGCGGCCAACTGAAAAGAATGGATGACATGCCTCTCATTTCAAGAGCGGGTGGCGTATTTGTTTAGTCCCCGAAGCAGCTAAGTCTCGGCGCGTGGCGGGACAAGAGAAAAAAACGATTGAGAAGCTGACGTCGGAGTAGGACTTGGGTGGTCGCTGTGAGATGTAGCGAATGCAAGCAGGATTCCCGGATCTTCAAACCCATCGAACACTTGTTTTTTAGGGGTCGCGGCGATGAGGAAGTAAAAGCTAACCGCGACGAGGCTTCCCGCCACCATGTCAATAGTCCTTGCCAAATGAAGAATGGCGGGTGCTGAGATGTCCGATTGTTTTTATTAACCCCGAGGGTGTTGGAACTATTTACTCACCGGATTGTGTTTGTGACATTTGCTGTGAAAGCTTGAGCAAGTTCTATAAAAGCGCAAGGGGAATGAATGCATACCAACCCAGGACTCCCTCCGAATACTCCCACTACTCTCGCCGCCGCAACTTGTAGGTGCTCTCCCACAGTCGAATATTGGCCCCAAACTCAACGATCAGGGCCAAGACATGCAATTCTCCAAATACAAATTCACTTTCCTGACGACCGTCGTCCTCTGCGCCCTCGCCGCCTCCGCCCAGCCCTTCAGTGGGACAGTAAACCTCGGCAGTTCGAGCGACGGGTCGACCTACGCGTGGCCTTCCGGCGCAAAGTGCAGCGCCCACCGGGTCCTCGTGGCGGATCGTTTTATGCGAACTGCGTGAGCTTCAGCGAGGGCACTGATTGTGGGATTATGACGAGTTATACGTGTGTGCCGTAGGATCGATGTTCTTGTGTAAAATCACGCAATGTTGTCCAAGGCTCTACGGTTATTTAGCAGAAGATTCGACACGTAGCGTGCAGTGTTGCTCGTAGCAGTTTGTTGGCTTGAGTTGTGTCGGAGATAGCAGGAGTAACGCTCGATCTGCACGACATGATGGATCCCCGGATTGAACTGGCATCTTCAAGTTGAATGATAAGTTGGAGAGGAATGAGTTAGAGCTACGGTCTGAATAAATCGCGATGAAGGGAACCCGCCTCAAGTTATCATTGGTTCCATGAGTGTATTCACACTGGGAATAAGGGATGTGTGCCTGGATACCAGGTTTTACTCGGACGTGACAATCCTTCCATTCGTTTAAGACTTTAGTCATCAATATTCAATAATTGAGCATCCAATTGGCTGACTAAGGCGTGGACATAAATCGATGTAAATAATGCGAAGGCAGAGCAGCTGAGATGAGCGCCCCGGATTTAATAAAAACAAAGCAGACGGAGAAAATCCATGGCAGTAAGAGTGTACAAGAAATTGATGTTAGAATTCGTCCCAGCGAGGCTAAGATTGGCGAGCACAAGGGGAGTAAACCAGCAACAAGAGATCATTTGTCCTCATGGGTACATGGTGGTACGGAGGCAAACGGATAGCGTACACAGAGGTAAAGCGATGGAATGTCATAGAAAGCTTACGTGAGACGGTTCGTGCTTCCGACAACCGCGAGCTCTTTGCTGCTCGCAGCCCACTCCGGTTCAGCCCGGAATATTCCAACAATTCAAGCCATGGATTTCCCTCTCCGACTCCCTGATTCACCTGTACAGCAACTGTACAGTTCTATAAATCAGGACTGATTCATGTTGGGACGGAATAGATTCAAAACAAGTCAAGAGGTAGGTAGAATTTCACCTATGAACTCATACCTAAGTCATACGAACGAATACACCCTTTTGCCCGCTAACCCTAACTCAGAGCAACATTCAGGCCGTGGCCGAGGTATAGGCTCTTGTTAGACATTCCAGTCCAATTTGGTTCATGCAAATTCGACAGTTGGGCTGGATAATGCGGCTCATTCATAACTCTAGGGCCCAGGCTACACGTATAGCATGAAAACACGAATTTAAGAGGTCTCCCTGGGCCTGGGGGGAATTTGTAACAAGCTCTGGGAATGCCGGGCCGCTTACACTAGACAAACATCTGTGTGCCTGAACGAAAGTAAGTTAAATGGGGTGAATAATGACTATGGACTAAAGAAATCAGTAAGACTCTGCAGACCCGCCCTCGTCACATTCCCTCCGCCCGGGATATAGATCCGACCCGCAATAAATGCGGTATTGGTCCCATGTCTCGGGTGCGGCATCGGCGGAAGCACCTCCCAACGGTCCTCCCCCGCGCAATACACCTCCACATTATCATACACACCGTTGGGCACTAAGTTCTCATCCCCCTCGCCCCCAAATGTATAGATCTGATCGCCGATAACAGCGGTGCTCAGCCCACCCCGCGCAGTCGGCATGTGCGCCTTCTCGACCCATCCTAGCCGAACTGCGTTCAGATCCAGCGCGAAGACCGTGCCCCGGACATTCGTTGTGCCGTTCACCCACCCACCAACAACGAAGAACATGTCACCGATAACCGCCCCGCCGACGTGGTCGCGCGCCTCAGGCAGCGACGGCAGCGCGCTCCACCGGCGCGTAAGCGTGTTGAAGGCGCTGACAGTGGCTGAGGAGGGCTGCGCGCCGGTGATCAGATTGAGTTCGAGCACTCCACCAGCGAGGTAAACTGTGTGTCCGTGTACGCCCACCGCGGCCGCGCCGCGCGCAGTCCCTGCGGGCATATCCGGCAGCGCAGCCCACTCGTCCACCGCAGGGCTGTACACATAGGACTGTGGGAACGCTACCCAGTCAGTCGTGCCGTCGAGCCCACCGAGAAGATATAGTTTGCCGTCGACCGTGGCGGCGTTGCCGTGGTTCACCGTATGCGGGAGGGGCGCACCGTCGCGCCACATGTTGGTTTGCGGCGTGTATACTTGAGTCCAGTTTACTGTCGGGAGGCTGGAGGGCGCGTCGGGCGGGGGGCTGGTGATGCCGCCGATGATGTACATAGCAGAGTCGAGGGCGACGACGCTGTGCTCTTGGCACGGGCCATGGAGGGTTGGTGCAACGTCAGTCCAGGTGCCGGTGCGAAGGTGGCCCTCGGGGGGCGATGGCGAGGCGAGGAGGAGGGGAAGCGCCGCTAGTGCAAGTGCGAGGTGTGGTGCGAATTTCATATTTTGTGATCAAATAAAGTAGGAAGGAACAAGGGGGTCTGAATCTTAGAAATTTTCAAACCAGGTTGATTTAGGGGGTTTAGCCCGCTGCGAATCCGAAAATCTTGGTTTCAAGCTGCCAGGTTGAATATTCATCGAGATAGAGGGGGGGTACATTATTACTGCATTGGGCGAAATTTAGTGTACTGCCACTGTACAGCCCCTCCCCAAAAGGGAATTTTTGACGTGCATCAAATTTTGGAGAAACTTGTTCGTCTCCTAGCAAGTGGCCTGGGAGCGGAAAAAAATGATACAAAGCGCCAAAACACTCTCATTCATACCCTAAAAAGGCCCGCAAAATATGGGGGGGTAGCACCCACTATTGGGCGAGATTTGGGGGGGGCGGTCTCTGGACCCCCCCTGAAAAAAAAAATTGTAGGTGATATATATTTTTCGCATATTTGGACCCCCTTGGGAAGGAATGTGGGGCTTGAGAACTCCGAGCAATCGCCGAATCGGTCGTTCTTATATCGGCTAAAGATCCCACGCCGTGGGACGTTGAGATACGCGTCTTCCTTGTCGAATAGTCATTTAGAACAACTAACATAAGTTCCCCGTTTTTCCGCCCGGAGATATCCGGATCCGTAACGTGACCTGGCCCGAGACGCGTCGCACCAAGCTAGGCCAAACATCGCGTCCGTAAACCGATCATCTACAAAAACAGCAAGCATGCCAACTGTGGGACCCATTTTCCATGTCTCGCCCTTTCCGAATTGCCTTCTTTTACTCTCGTTCGGACGGTTCAAGGGATCGTACCCTGCAATTCACTCTATTCATGTAGTCAGACCCATGACACATCTATTCTACATGCGGTACAAAATCCCGATTAGAATTACCAAAGGCGGGCACTCGCACTCCCTATTGGCCCGCACCCTCCAAAAAACGCAACGAGCGTCTCTGCCGTATCTGCCTGCGGCCTCGCCGGCAATGCCCGCCGCACCCAACCCAACGATGCGGCGCAAAAACCCGCAGCCGTGGCTTATGACGCTTTCCGGCAGTGTCTGGCCCGATGCTGCCGTGCCACGCTGCTGTCACATCAACACACAGTGCGCACACTCTGCTCCCGCCACCACTGCAGCACCCCGCCCTCCACAACATGCCCAAGCAATTGCGCAGCCCACCCACCCCTGTCATTAAACCCTCACCATCCCCTCCCGCCCACGCGTAACCCGACCGGGTTCTTGGGTTTTCTGCTCCCGCCACCGGCGGACACCCGCCCGCATTGTACATCTCGCTAACGACACCCCCGGCGCCATCTCAGCCGCTCCCGCCTGCTGCCGCTGCGACGCCCTGCCCTCTGCGCGCTCACGTCCGTTGCCTTCGCATCCTCTGCGTCGTGCCGCCCACGCCTTTCCGCCCGCGCCTCCTTGCACGCCTCCCTATGCGCCTATAACACGCTCGACAACGTCCGGCACGGCGCCGCCGTGCCGCGCTGTATGGCGCTGTATGTCAATGGCGCCACCTTCTCTTCCCCATTATCAGCCGCACAGCATTTCCGATACGACGGGTATTTCCCACCAGATGCCATGAGGATTCTCGGTGAGCGATTGCAGATGCTGAAGTAATTTGCGGTTGGAATCGATATCGATGGTTCTGTGTCAGAAATAGTACTAGCAGGAGGGGCAGGGAGGATTTCTCGGTGAAGTACTGTCAACATGTCAAACGAGAATGCGCTCATTAATAACCGATTATTTGAGTCGTCTCAAGTCAGGGCTTTGTGACCTCAGTCGTGCTCCCTTCACAAAATCATGCACCCCAGCCGTCTGCGATCGGCATCGAATTTTGGTGGACCGCTAGTGCCGCACGCGCTGCATGCTGGAACACATCATGTACGCCTTCGCCCGTGCGGGAGGAACACTCCAAGTACCGTATAGCACCGATCGTGCGAGCTGCAGACATCCCCTGGGCAACGCCGTTCAGTCAAATCCGCCGCGGACTGAGTAATGCGGCTCACCGCCTCGTGGGTAACAATCGTCTGACTCTTTGCTCGCAGGGCATCGATGACGCGCGGGTCGTGGCGCAGGTCTGTCTTGCAGCCGACGAGAATAATGGGCAGTCGGGGGCAAAAATATGACACCTCCGCAATCCACTGGGCAAATTGTTGGTCAACAGTTATGGCAATACTTGAGATAAAGAAATGGCACCTTCTCCTGCACGTTATGCAATGAATCTGGTGAATCAACAGAAAAACAGATGAGAATGACATGCGCGTCCGGGTACGACAAAGGGCGCAGTCGGTCGTACTCTTCTTGAGCAGCGGTGTCCCACATGGCGAGTTCCACGATTTGATTCGTATTTTCTACGGTGACATCGGCCACCCAGGATTCAAAGCATGTGGGGACGTAGTCCTGGAATACGGTATATGGGGGCAGGTTCGAAGACCGAGTTTCGAGCATACCTCAGGGAAAGTCCCTTTGCAGAAGACGGTGAGGAGGCAGGTCTGGTAAGTATCGTCAGAATCTTCGAGGCCATACCGACGAGCGTATACCTTTCCACAAGCGCCGTCGCCCACGACGACAAGCTTTCTTCTCTTGGCCATAGGGGGTTGGTGGTCCTGCATGACGTGAAGAGACCTGCAAAAGTTGTGCCTCGGCTGTGCCTGTCAGAGTCCTCAGTCAACAAAGCGCGCAGATTGATCGATATTGATCGATTAATATTGATCATTCGCTGTCTCGGTAACCCAGACGGTCCGGTCTGATCCGCGCCACGTTACCGAGACAGGATCATTCGATATCCAAAGTCCGCACATACCGAAAGCCCCCTCGTCTGGGGCTCCGAGACGAGTGACAGTTACAAGCCCCGCCTTCTCTCATTATCCAGAGTTTTGCAACCCAATTCGGCGCCCACTGCCGCAAAGGAACTCCTTGAATATTTAAAACTGAATAGAGCACAAGTCAGAGTGCTACAATGTTGTAGCCGAATGTATATAGAGTATATGTGAAGTCACCAGGATCCGCTGGTGACCCCTGGTGACCTGCCAAGGGGGTCATCAGTCGCAGTACACACGAGACCGGCTTTGCGGGCTCGATATAAGATCCCCACCTATCTCTTACCATTATGTCGATATCAAGTTTTGGCCTTCGTTTCCCGCTCCTGCCCCGCAAGCCGCTGTACCTCACCAAATAGTCCAAGTTGTGCATGCACGGAAGACTGGCAGTCGAGCTCAGCAAGATTGTGTTTACATCAAGTTTTGCTGCCCATCCCGTGTGGGCCGCATGCTCCCACTTCGGAGAACGCAGCATTGCCTATGAGTGCCGACGAAGCAGCCGTCGTATTGCGTAGTACTTTTGCGGTCCAAGCCTGCACCTTTGCGGTCCAAACCTGCCAGAAGACTTTCAAGATTTTTCCTCTCGAGCCTCCCCTCAAGCTGTCGTCAGCGCGAGCCTCTGGGCTCCATGACACGCAGTGTTGTCTTTGACGGGGTCTGACCGGGTCTGACCGGGCGTCAAGACCCTTTGACCGGCCTTTGACCGTTCCGTCAAGGCCGGATTTCCTTTTTTGGAATACCCGTTTTAAACTCGTAGAAACACCGGAAAAATCAGGGAAAAATCGGATCATTGAGAGAATGGATATACCAGTCGATATTGTACCAAGCGGTCCTATAATGCGAACCCATTCGGAAAAATATTTATCCCACCCTGGCCATGACCGTGTTTGAACTTACTTTGAAGCTCTCCGTGTCATTCTTTGGATGTTCAAAGTCACCTTTGGGCGTGTAGTGTGAGTACAATTCAACAGATGGTCTTTGCTGTGCATTGCCAGATTATGCCACATTTCTCATTGCAAAGACAACATTGATTCCTTTGACCGATTTTGATCTGACTGTCCCGCCGCAGTTTTGAGCCATACACATGTTATATTAATTCATGATCTCACATCGGTATCACTGTGAATCTTTTCACAGGCCATTCGGGGTGCATTTGGATATGGGGTTGCCCAGTTGTTCACATAGCAGTTTTCCATACCGGTAAATCTGACTACCTTTCAAAATTGATACTGTAGGCAGGAGATATTCGTCCTGACCACTCAGAACATCGGATTACGGTCGGGTAAGGCTTGCTAGCATTGCACACGACCCTTAACAGCTGTGACGAAGGACTTTTCCAAATTTGAAAAGGGTCAGGCCGAGGGTCAGACCCGATCAGACCCCGGTCAAAGGGTCAAATGGGTCAGACCTTTTTGACCCCCGGCCCGGCCCCAGACAACACTGATGACACGGGGTCCTCGCATGAGAAGCGTGGGCATGTCGACCGCCATCAAGGCGGCGCTGCCGATTCGTTTTTGGGGCAGTCACAGAACTCGGACCCGCCGGAAGCGAGGATATACAGAACTCGGCCGGCAGGTACATTCAATAACCCGTCACATTGAGACCAAGCACGGCACATTCCCATTTATGTACCGCCTTTGGCATCAAAGGCGGCACTTGCCATTTGGAATGTACCGCGCGTCGGTAAGCCTGGTTTCGTTAGGGGACACGTGTCCCGCTCCCGCTTGTTTCATCTTTTCTCCTACCACTACTGACCACCACTCACCCAATCCCTCGACGCGTCGAATGCGCATCAAAACGGCCACTATTGCGGGCGCAGGATCTAAACACACGCCGACAGACCGAGAATACCTTGATAGCCCGTCAGCTCGTCAGTTGATGGATCTCCGTGACTACGTGCGTGGTTTCCGCGGCATGCACCCACCTACCTATTCTGATGCCCCAAGCCAGCTTTTCTTTGCCACGTACATCGCTCGCAACGCCAGCAAGTTCCTCGACCACGAATGGGTGGATATTGCTCGAGTATCTCGGGCAACTACAAAATTCCGCATTGTCTGACGCGTCTACGACGCGTTCATCCACGATCTCTGATCCAGTTCGCGTCAAAATCGAAACGCCAAGAATAAGAAGTCGATGAAGCGAAAAAAAGGCGAAGGGAAAACAAGGTACACATTTCCCTCTGTGGTTCTGTTCTGCTTTCTGAGTTACTTCCATTTCCAATGGTTCGAGGTTGAAAGAGCTTTGGTTGAAAAGGCGGTATCAAGAACGGGAGGGGTTTCTTATTACTTACAAGGGCTCGCCGGGGCGCTTCGTGCCCCGGCTCCCCCTTTCCTGACGACGCTTTGTTTACAATATGTACCCTTCAGCACCCTTCCGCGTCGCGTCAACGTCTGCAGTGATTTGAAAATTGAAGCCGGTCCAGCCATTATTTGATTCTACCACACTAGCGAAGTAACTGTACGTTGTGAACGGAAAAATACAACCGCGCTGCACGGTCACGATACGACTCGATGCAGAACTTTTTTGGTTCAAATGTGATGACTTTCATTGGATATAACAGGAAGGGAAGGTGGTTGGAAAGCGGAGAGCTAGATACGACTAAGCCGTCTGCATATTTGATAGAAGTTAGCGCGGCCCATAATCGAAGAAAAAAAGATAAGCCAGCCCAGGATTACTATTTTCCCTTGCCGTCAACGCGAGCTAATATGTGCAAATGATATCCATATCCATAATGCATTGGTACAGAGTCCAACACAAAGTGTGTGGGATAGTTTTCGCATTACAAAATGGGCGCGCAGCATCAAAAAGAAAAGAAAATCCACCTCAGAATCCCACGTGTGGTTTGGGACACACGAGAAATAAAATGCACCATGTCTGTTGAATTTTGAGTTGGCTGCAAACACTTGAGTCGAGTCATCTCGACGTCGCTTGTAGCACACTCAAGGCTTGTGAACTTGAGACTTGAGGATAGCTCGAGTTTGGATGTCCATGGAGTTGGATTTGAAGAGGCGGGCGACTTGAAAATACCTCAGGGGCTTGAGGGAAAGCGGATAGTTGGTAAGCACAGGCGACCACAGCTTGAGGTCTTGCTCTCTAAAAATCCAATAGTACTTGAGTGGTGCTTGAGCCACGGAGAGCGCCAAAGATAGAGCACTTGAGATTACGGGGCGCGGGGCGTGGTGTGGGCTCATCGCAGTTTTTTAAAGGAATCGCCACTGGTACGTCTGGCCACGTCCTGGCACCAAGGATGAATCATGAAGCTTTGAAGAGAGTGGCTTTGTGAGTCGAAAAATCCGACAGTAAAAGACGGTCTTGTTGTTGTTCAACGCTAGCGCTGGAGGTACGACCATCCGCAATAAGAGCAAGAAATCAAGGACATTGAAAGAGGTCGATGGGCCAGAGGAAGACTTGGACAACATGATACGAGAAAGGCAGGGAATCCATTTTGACACGCAACAGACGCGAAGATTTATATAGACGGGAGGAGTTGACGTGGATGCTGCGCCAGTGCAACGTGTATCTTAAATTGCGGGCGCAGCGAAGTTTCGTCAACCCGTGTCCGGTAGATTCCGAGCGGAGTTTTAAAAGGCTTCGGACATGATAATCTTATAAAGAGTAGAACTTACTTCCCACGTGCACCTTGAATTTAGTTATTTAATATTTGTGCCTGAACAACGGTGCTCCCACTGTGCCTTTTGTGTTGCCCGTTCTGGGGATGCCACTATCAATCAAGCCGGGACGGCAAGGCCCAGACACATCATTTTGGAATGTGCCGGGCTTGGAAGAATGTGCCTTTCATGCGGTGGAATGTACCGTGCATGGAATGTACCTGCCGTCCGAGTTTCGTTGGTCCCGGCCGGAAGCCATCCCGCATCTACCCGGACTTCCCCTTTAGGTCTGATCTTGATCACCAAGGCGGTGTTTATTTCGTCGCTACTATTCGTACTCACGTTAGCCACCCGTGTCGACGTTCATTGGATCTTAATGTCCATATCTACGATGGTGAAGTTCATGGACAAATATTTCATCGCAGATATAGACCGATGTGTACACATCACCGCCATTTCTCCAATTAATGCTGCCGCAGCCCATTATGCGCGCAGCGTGCCCTCAGGAAATCAAGTTAGCAGTGGATCCCGATCGTGCGGCTCACAAAATCAACAACGGATGGGTAAGAACGGTGGCAGATTCAGCGCAGCCGCCAATCTCAACAGCCACTCCGGTTGTCAAACGCAACCCGCGCAAACGGTGCCGGGATTGCTACCACTCAGAACGTTGCCGGTGCCCAAAGTCATGTACTGGAATATATTCCATCACTTCACACTCAAACTCACAAGCAACGAATTTATTGCGCTCTTGAAGCCCTATCACATTCTGTTCTTTGCGGAGACTTGCTCCCTGGCGAAGAAGACACTGTCGATGTGCCGCCTGGTCCCATCCTACTCTCGTTGCACTATTAAATGGAGCACGACGTGGCGGGGGAGTGGCTCTGCTCATCCGAGATACCCTCAAATTTTCAAAGTCTGTGCTTAGCTCTCCCGATATTCTGGTTCTGGGTATGGAATCTGCCTGGTTCATATATATACCGCCTCAGACTTCTCGGTGGGAGGGCTGGACCGACGTAGAACCTACGCAGAAACTCTGGGAGACAGTTGCAATCTGCTCAGTAAGCCGGGATAAACACATTGCACTTCTGGCCGACCTCAATGCGCGTATGGCAGCGCTGCAGGCCTCCTTCGGCGGCGTCGAGTGGGCAAAAATCTGGGAAAAACTTTCCAGTGGCAAGGAAGACAATAGTCGTGGCCGCGCTGTTATTCAAGAATTAGATTTGTATAAGCTGTGTATTTTGAACGGAACTTTTCTAGAACGCTCATCACCTGGAAGACTTACTTCATTCCAATTGGCTGGCGAGTCGGTTATTGATTATGGGATAGTGTCAGAGAGTTTATTGCCTCTTGTCCACAATTTCCACGTGGAACCCTCAACACTCGATTAAAATGATGACTGGTCAGACCACATGCGTATCTGCATTACTTTCGATGCGACGGTGTTCAAACATATACCGGTTGAGGCAACATAACGTCCCCAAAGACCAAATTTCCACGGTTCCACAATCATCGATGCAATGTACCAAGCTACCATGGACTCGAAGCAGACTGATGATCAAGCTTTGGACCCGCTATATGGATTTCCTTTAACAATTACTCGGCCCACCCATATCTACGTTGAAGGTGCCGTGAATGCCCCACTCCATACCGCTGGGGCAGGAATTTTCTGCGGACCAGGTTCCCCTATGAATTTGTCCTTGAGCGTACCGGGACCAGGCCGCCTAACGGCTGATAGAGCGCGCCTGTTCGGTGTCCATGAAGCAGTGAAACTAGCTCCGTCGGATACCACTCTCGTTGTCTTTTGCACGTCGAAGATGATCATCCGCCAGCTCTGTTATTCTGCAGCTAAAAATATGTCTCTTGGATGGCCTGGGGCCAACCCCGATATCTTCAAGGCACTGGTTAAGCTACTCACGAAGAGGCACGCTCAAACGTGCTTTGTACATGTGGAATCAAAAGCAATAAATTTGAATCAGTCCCAACATGAAGCATATGTACTGGCGAAGCGCGCGACAAAGACCCCTCGTCCGGCGTCATCGTTCCTGGAAATATCGACTGCAAATTCAGATCGGGACTGCAGTGAGCTTCATGGAACGGATCCAGCGAGCAGGAGACGAAAGGTCTACACGTTAACCCGTGGAAAACAGATGAGGATGACACTTCCGGAGAGGAGGCGCACGGAAGTCATAGGGGTCGAGCGAAGGTCCACGAACTGCAACTTCTTCACCGCAAGGAACTCGCGGCTTGCAAGACAGAGTACGATACGTGGCAGTTTATATGCAAGCGGACCGACCCACGCCCAAAGCAGGCCAAAGTGACTGTTCAGGCTTTGTCCGATGACTTCGAGGCACGATTAAATTACCCGGCAGTTACACCGGTCTCGTTCAACTCGGAACAGCTTGCTTTCAATGCCAGAATGGCAAGCCAGCTTACTCAGAATCCCAGCGATAGTTCACCGCGACAATCTTATATAAGGACTATAACGATCGAGGAAATTGAAGCAATGAAGCTGCACATTAAGACTCACGGGCTCGACACGGCAGTGGGAGTTGATATCTTTTCCTACGCTGAGTGTCTGGCAATACCCTACGAGAACCTGTTGGAATTCTTCTTGTACTGCCTCAACAACAAAGATGCCCCTTGTCTCTGGCTAATCTCGCTTCTGATTTGAATATTAAAAAAAGACAAAGACGCTGCGGACCCCTCAAGCTATCGACTTATCGCCCTTGAATGCTGCATGCTCAAGATGCTTACCCTGATCATCGACAGGAGGATCCGCAAAGGTGCCGAAGATATCGGTGTCATCCCGGTAACACAAAACGGATTTCAAGCAGAGCTTAGGACAAATGATAATGTCTTTGTGCTGATCTGCCTCATTGACAAGACAGAGTCGGAACGCAAACCTTTGTATGCTGCTTACTTGGATCTGAAAAATGCCTTCCCCGGAACAGATCGTCCAGACTCCAACATTACTATATACGACTGGGTAGTGGGCCAGTTGGGGTAGTGGGCCACTTGGAGAATTTAAGCAGTATCATTAGAGAATAGGGTGATTTGGTGCTTGTGGGATGGAGCAAGATGTATGAGGATGTCGGACATCAAATTTTGACTGGGAGTGATGCGCTGATCAGAAGCTGTGCCCCGTTTGTTTCCGAAAGGGAGGTGGGAATTGATCGATTCTTATCTCCGAACGGCTCCCACACTCTTCCTCTGCCCATTTCTCAGCCAATTCTCGACCGATTCACAAGTTTGAGGTCCCGTCTTGTTGCCTCTACGCACGGGGATGCCATCAAAAGACCCTGGACCCTGAAATAATCCGGGATCCCCTCTCCGGCCGTTCAAGAATGTCGAGAACTGATTTTGCCTGGCCTAAGACAGAATCCTCTATAGTGATCCACTCAACACTGCTAGGACTTTGGAACCCGGTACTTTGAGGGCAAACATACACCTGAGCATCCTCAAACCTCTCTTTGGTCCACTGCCATTGGGCTACACATTCAGTGTGGCTGAGTTTCCCGGACCACACACTTTTGTTGCCACGCATAAATGGATTTTGTTTGAACGGATATTGGTATGAAGGCGCCATTTATCGTACTCAGGTATATGTAATTACTTCTTATCTACCCTTTTAATACCTCTCTTTGGCCAAGATCGGCCTCTCTGCGTTGTACTACACGCGATTTCGTCAATACATCAGTTTTCCCCCTCCACCTCGCCAGAAGTGCTAGTAATTACAATCCTTATACATTTTGAATCCAAAGTTTGAGTGTTCCACATTATGCCTACGATCCTCATGAGTGATTCTGAGTGCTTCCGGTTGCATGGTACGAGTCCCAACAACGAATTTAGGCCAGTGGCCCACTACCTAGTTCATTGCCATTTTGGGGTTGCCCGGAAAATAAATTCGTTGAGCCGTCAAAACACTGCCGAAAATTGGCCCAAAATATCTCATCTTACTCTTGGTATGTCAGTCCTAATCTAAGGGTCAAAAGCCAGGGATCTATTGCGCTCTACGGGCAGGCCAGCGGTCAAAAGTGCTAAAGTGGCTCAGTACCCGGTGACTAATAGTATTGGTTAAACTTGCAATGATGGGAATCGCTGGCCCAATAATAGAATGGCTGAAGATGCTGTACGATCGCATCCGGTATTTAGTCCGCCTAGACGGCCGATACGCCGCAGTTTTTCAATCTCTCCTTGGAATTCTCACAGGCGACCCGGGATCCCCGCACCTTTGGAATCTGTTCCTGTCCGATGTTCTCCTAGCCGGTCATCCAGAAGACATCAAGCCAAATGGTGTGCCAATCACCAATGTCGAACATGCTGACGACATTCTTGCAACATCAGGAGGACCTACGGGCTTCCAGTGTCATCTTACTGTACTAAAACGTTCAATTCGACAGTCACGCGTCACTGGGGGGGCTGTCGATTGCCAACTTTGGTGCTTGTCACGCATCACCCCGAGGACTGTCGAATAGATTTTCCGGTTCGTCACCCCAAAATCCCCAAATTTCGCGATTTCGACGAATTTTCGGCTCGGATTGTCGAAATTTTGCGCTCGGTCACGCCAAAAAATGCGGTTTGTCGAATTGTCGAACCGGAATTTTCCGTCACGCGTCACCCCCTCTGTCGAACTGAACGTTTTAGTACAGTACAGGGTCTCAAATATGGGCCAACGACAACGGCTGTGAGACATCGATCACCAAATCTGTTTATCAAATTTTTGGCACGCGACAAAAATCCTACCCAAGCTTCAGCATGGGGGGGAAAATAATTGAACATGTTCAAAAAGCACCCTACCTGGGTGTCTGGTTCGAAACTGGCACGAAGAACATCTGGAGGGAACAGTATAAAGTCAAGTCAAAAAAAGCGACCAAAATTGGAAATGCATTGCATGGACTCGACCACTTCGTTGGCTCGTTACCCGTGTGGGAGACGAAGACCTTATACATGGCACGAGTCGACACGCACCTTACATCCGGATGTGATGTATGCCTGGATGTGGATTTGAAAAGTCTCAAGCTACTTGAAAAGGCGCAATGCAGATTTTTACGCCGTATGGTTGGAGTTGGTTCGCGGTGCCTACGAGTCGTGCTTTTTTCGGAGACAGGAATCTGGCCAATTGAGTGCAGGTGGGTATACTTGGCTCTGAATAATCTGCGCTACCTGCTGGAACTGGATGTTAAGCGACCTGCATCACTCACACTCCAAGACTCACTGTCCCTCTGCCAGAGAAAAAAAGATCTCGTGGATTAACGACCTCCGGATTGTCCTCGCTCGCCTCTACATTCCAGTCGAATTGAACATTTACCCCAACCTCAATGTTGATACAGTAGAGCAAGCCATGAGGGAGGTGAAGAAGTCCATGGAGAGCTGGATCGACGACTCAATCGCTTCATCCTCTCGGGTGAAAAATATGCTGGCGGGACGACTCGAGATAGACTCATCTTCAGGGAAATTGGTTAAGAAGTCCCTGGACTTCTGCCACTACCTGCGCATCAAAGCGCCAGAGCACCGCCAAGCTTTGACGCGCATGATTCTCTCCAGCCATAGCTTGACTGTCGAGCGCCGACGCTGGAAGGAGCGCAGAAAGCCCGTAGTCCCGAAAGAGTGGCGCCTCTGCAGTTTTTGCTACGTGCACATAGAAGACCCTGCGCATGCAATGTTTGTATGCGATCACCCTGACTTAGTAGAGCTCCGGAGTGTTTTCACGAACAAAGTGGACCAAGAGCTGCCAGGGATCATCGCCCAAATCAGCCAGTCTGCGTGCAACTGTTCAAAGGTCTCCTTGCTCGAAGGGAGATTACTCCACTACTCGGAAAGCTCGTGTTCGATGTCCAGAAGATTTTCGATGCGACCCCAATTCTTCTCATTTGCGAACCAATGTTGCGGACTTAGCATCAATCTCAATGTGATATTTCTTCGCCGCATAGTGCGCAGTTCAACTGTTCCCTTAACTCAAGACTGGAAGCTTTGTCAAGACCCACCTCCTTTTAATTATACTCCTTTTTCAGGCCACGAGACTGGTTTTATCGTCAGCTGCGGACCTTCTTCGGAAGTTGAACACGCTGACTTGTGGTCTCGCATGCACTCTGCAAAGGGAAGACATACGACAGCTTTCTGTTGACTGGTGGATACCGGGGACTTTCACCTGGGAGGAGGGCCCCTCCTCCCGTACACTTGCGTCTGCCGCTCGTGGTTAGGTCCTACTGGGTTATAACCGGAAGTCCAGCCATTTCAACAGCCGGCCAGTCACTGTGAGCCAGCGTCTTGTGTGATTGACCCCCTGGAATGGTGTTGTGCTCAGTTGACATCCTGTGGAATTCTAGAAGGATAAGCTCCCTAACAGTACTACCCATTTGTCTTCTGTAAACTCGCTGTTCATGTTGTGGACCACGCGAGTATAATATATCCCCCCCCCCCATGCGCGATTAAATTTAGAATAATGATTACACCAGGTGGCCGTGCCACTATTCATCTTCCTCTATTCTCTCTTGCCCCGTCGCTGTGTCTGGGTTCGGGCAGGCTCAAAGCTCTCAAGGGTTTTACCTATTTCACCTGGCATCTTGTATCTCGTATCTTCGTACATGCAGCACTCAACCGCTTTCTGTTTGCTCCAGATCCTCTAAATTACACGGCGCTTCTACTAGTAGTCCTTCACCCTCTGACACAAATCCCACTCCCACTCCCACCCCCACTCCCAGTGATGCCGCTTTCGCCTCCTCGATGTCAGATGCTCAAAAGATTTCTTACAACGCTCTGGAGGCTAGATCTCATCTTCTTCATCAAACTCACCTCGCAAAAGATCAGGAGGGAAAGCGGACTGGGAGCATCTATGAACGACATTTAAGAGCTTACCAGTCTTGGACCAAATCGGCGCGTTTCAGTCCGACACTGCAAGGGCTAAATGAGTAAAGTGCCCGCAATATTTTTGGGCTGAGGACTAACAAATCAGAGCTAGTATATGCGCGGTCCGGCATGAATCAAATCCGCAATAAGAAGGTAGGTGGATGTGGAGTACGGTGGTGTACGTGGGAGAGAATAACACAAAAGAAAGGAGACGGGATTCATGTATTATATACACATAGGACACTTAAGAGGTGTTGAATCCGTGACCTTGTAAACAGCTGAGTTGTGTGTCAAGTAATTTTTGGACAGTATATGTGCCATACCGGAGCACCTGCTGGACCATGCTGACTGGGTGTCGACCGTGGGCCATAGGAAGTCTCATTGCATGCTCGGTGGCAGGCTTGTTGGATCAGCTGAAAGTACCATAGGGTTCACTACTAACTACAATACGACATTCGCAGGAAACAACTATCTAGACCGCACTGAAACCGACGAAAATATGGAGGTAATCCAATGCGGGAATGCCCAGGCGGACATCCAAGTTTCTGGTTAGAGATTGGTGTATATGTTGAGAAGGATCAAGAAACACCTGCCTAGGTAGCGGTGGAGATATAAAGCCATGTAATTCAGCACATAGTCTTGAACTTCAACATGTTTGGAAGTTATCAAGCAAAGCACAAATTGCAGATCTGATTCTTCAATGCGCACTACATCTGGATCGCGATTAGATATGTGAGCACACTCCAGAGGTGACATCGCTCTGAATACGCTTACCATGTTCCAAAAGACTCCTGAATAAGAGCAAATGGCCCCATAAGAGGGTTGGGGCTTTGGAGCGAAGTAAAGGAAGAATGTTAGCCAGAAGCTCAGCGCGTACTGTAAATTACTTGTGTCAGAACCTAGTATGCTGACACGATTATTATACTTGTTTTATCGCTGGCCAGATAAGTTATCAGTAGCGCCGCATCTGCGCGGGTCTTGTGGTTCTGAAGCAGCTTCAACAGCGGAGGCAAGCTCAGATTGGCCTTGATCCGGTCCAGGTTCAGAGTTCTTCCTGACAATAAATAAAACTGTTACTTATATTCACATTTATGGGACGGATACCAAACCTTCACGAGCTAGCTTTGATAGTAATTTTAGCCCAGCGGCACGGACTTCTGGGTCACTGTCTCTGAGGACAGCAATTATTTCAACAATTTCCTGCCCAATCTGTTGGCGGAATTCCTCTGTGGGACTGTATGAAAGATGCCTTTGCAAGAAAAAATGTGGACATTTACCATAGTTGGCCAATTTTAACAAATTCTTGACAACTGCGACTCGAATGCCTCGTCGTTTGGGTGCCAGTAATGTTTTCATCTTGGGGACAGCATTTACGAGGCGGCTCTCATCTCGAAACATGTCTAAGCCATAGTAAGCCATCATGCCGAGACGAATCTGCCGTTTCTGACCGTTATCAAGCAATTTTGAGACTGTACGAAGGCCGTGAATTTGCAGCTGGGCCGAGTCGGCCTGGCATTGATGCCTTAGCGCATTGACGATACGGAATACTTGGGTGTCATCAAGGGCCCAGACTACTCGGGTGAGTTCAAATCGAACACTGAAGGCAAGGGACAAACCATATTCTCCCAGTTTGGGTAGCTTTTCAAGTATTGCCTTGCCACCACTCGGATCTAGCTTCTCCAGGTCGGCCAAGATATTTTTCCAGGCACGTTGAATAGCCACGAGGAATTTCTGGTCATCCTTGAGAAGCTCAGGTTGCTCATGCAAGGACACTGCCGTGATATGAAACGTGAGTCGCTACCACGGGACAACAAATGGCACAAACCAGCTGTATTAATGGCCGCAATACAGACATCATCATCCGAGTCCTCCAAAAGCGAGAAAACGGGGGGTGAATTGAAGTCCAAGACATTTCCTGTAATGCCAGGTTTCCCCAATTGTGACAACATGTTTAGCACAGCGACGCGAACAGCCGAGTTCACATGGTTCAACAATGGCATAAGCAATGGCAATATGAAATTATTTGCTGTGGCAGGAGAGGCTTCAGAACAATTGGTTAGTTTGTGTGCCCCATAAATCAATGTAAAATCTTTATTTGACCTTTTGCAAATGCTACAAAGACTTGCGCTGCCGCTTCACGATAGTCTTCGTCATCAGTCTCTCTAAAAATCGAGGCGATCTTAGGGAGGACAGCCGTAATCGTGTCAGCACACGAATCTGCTTGGACCAAGTTAGTCTAGGGATCGACCACTGCATTGAATCTTGCTCAACCTATTGCGGTGAATGCTGATATTGCATGAAGCACAGCCGTGCCTAGATTGTGGTCAGACTCTTCCGGTTTCAGCAGCTGTAGGATCTGAGGTAAAGTGGCAAGTATATGCCCTGTATCCTGCATGTCTAGGCGGAGGTTTCAGCAATCGGGACGCGGGGGAGTGGGGGGGAGGCACAAAAATCTTGTGCAGCCAAGGTTGAAAGTGCTTCGAGTGCAGCAATGCATATGTCACTGTCTTCGGCAAGAAGACATAAGATCGGCGAGACTGCGTCACTGGTACTGCTTGCCAAGGATCTCTCTACAGATGACAAAGTTAGTGGATTACAAGACCAAAGACGGCATGAAAGGTTACTGATTTGAAGAACTTTCGGAAGTAGTCGGACAGCCCCAATTTTGATGCGTTTGTGGACGTCCGACAAGAGCTTTATTACTTTTGAAATACAGGACGCGTGTAAGGCACCGATTGCACCATGATATATATCTGGAAGATCCGGGTTTTCAGTATGGAGCACCAGAAATCCCGCTGGCTGACCTTGTTCGAGGAGAGTTAGCAATATATCCAAGCCCCCAAATCGAACGGCCTCATCCTTGTCTTCCAATGAGTTCAGTATCTTCGGAACAATGCTGCTGATCATGTCGCTGAAGGCATCTATAGGTTATTTCATACAGTCAGTCATTGCAGCCAAATTACTGGGACACCTCACCATTTTCGGCAAATTTCTTCAATGTTACGAGTACACCGAGTCGGGTCGCCCAGTTGGTGCTGTCCAACCCAGAAATTATGTTTGGGGCGACATCCTGTACAGCAAAATGAAAAGCATCTGTGGGGTTTGTAAGTTTCTGCGAAGAACGCCTGTGTCACAAGATACCTTCTCTCGAGAACTGGGAAAATGTAGCAAGTGCTGCAAGTCGCACATCCTCATCTTGATCATTCAAGCATGCTGCAATTTTTGGAGCAGCAGTGTTGACTATGTCGTCAAATGTTCCTATCAAGCTCTCGTTAGGCTTGCGGGTTACTGGTGCTGTTTTGACTTACCGTCTTGTGCAAGTAGCGCCCACATTTCCAGTGATGTGACACGTGTTTTCGGGTCATTCCAGACCAGTACCTCCAGTAGAGGCTGAACACGAACATTTATTTCCTCATGAAACACATCTTGGGCAGTCTTCATGTCTCCACACGCATCGGGGAACAGTGGACAGACCTCGTTTCACCAGTTGTGGCAATACTTTCAGTGCTGCAAGACGAAGATCCTGATCGGAATCAGACAGCAACTTGAAAACGGCGGGCACAAGACGCCGCAGAGAATCCTGTGTTATTCCTAGGAAGTGCAATTGCATAAGATTGGGGTCGGAAGTCATTCATTGAAACACCTGACCTTGGACCCCAGGTTTTGAGAGAAACCGAATTCCGGCCAAGCGGTTGTTTTTATGGCTATCATCATGCAAGGCATCAATCAAATCTGGAACCATCTGGTCAATGACCTTTCCTTGCGCGTCTACCAAGGAATCAGTACTAGGTGCTGGTGCCTCATAAGCAACACACCGTTTACGTTGAGACTGGACATCAAGTTGATGAATGCAACACGGGTGGGCCAGCCCCTATTCATGGCTGTAAGACTGTAGGATCTGGGGAGCTGGGTCCGTATTGTAGATCGAAAGATGTCTGAAATCAGTTCTGAGTTCTTGAGATGCACAGATCAAGAAGATCCCCGACCTTGACTCCGTGCGAGGCCAGCCAATACTTCGAGGACCTCAACACGGAGTCCATCATCATCATTCTCAATGGGCGCCATCTCATCCTCACAGACATTAGCGACAAGTCCCGGTAGTGAATCAGTGACAATTCCTAAGAAGATCTCTGCAACAAATATGATGAGCACAAACAAGATGCACACAAGCAAGCTTACCCTGTTTAGAGATGACTACGAGTGCCTTCAGTGCGGCTCCACGGACCTCCATTTGTGGGTCTAAAACTAGCCGCACAACTTGGCGAACGGCATCGGACAAGGTGTTACGTCTCCGAAACTGGTCTATAAGACAACTGCTCAATCAACATGAACAAGTAATTGAATAGGCAAACCTGTCATTGCCAGATTGGAAACAGTCTCAATCATTGCGACTTGAGTTTCCTCATCTTTCCTATCGGTCAGGAGTTTGATCATGGTCGGAATTGTCTCATCGAGTGCTGAGTGAAAATCCACTATTCTGACATTGAGTTGATCATTCCGGAGACTTCATGGGAAATACCTTGCGACGCTAGGGCAGACAGGATGTGAATCATGGAGAGACGAATATCCTTAGTGTCTGATGCAAGCAGAGAGCAAATGACGGCAGGCACATCGGGTATGTCGCCACTGAGAAATTTGCCTATAGATTATCTTCAGATACCTGTGACTGCACGAATATTTGACTGACCATTGGCAGTGAATTTGAACACCGTCTCCAGGGCAGCTAGTTTTACGTCCTCGGATGAGTCAAAGAGACGATCTCTGATGTCGACAATTGCAACATTGAGTTGCTTGTATAGTACATCTAGACGCGAGGAATCTAGCCCGTTCATTAACGCATGCATCACCAACCATACCTTGCTCTGACAGGCCATGCAGAACCCGAAGCCCCGCAAGACGGACACGCCAGTCACGATCTAACAATAGTTTCTGGACGACGGAGATGGTTGATCTTTTGGCATTGGTGGTTGCACATTCTGGAGGAACAGATGTCGTGTGAGACTGGAAATATCTAATGAATGCACAAACCTTGCTCCATGACGATGGATAAAATTCGCAGTACAAGGGGATTTGTATCTGTGTCGCCGTCAAATAGAAGTGAGATGATGTGAGAAACGATGTCGGTATCCGAAGCAGTGAAGAGCTCTATGTAGATATCGATGTCAGGTCAGGGTAACAAGAGGACTAAGTAAAGACTGACTTTGCTCTGCAAACACGACAAAGGTCTGAAGTGCGGCCTGTCTAATCTGCCCATAGTCTCCCAACCGATTATACATACCCCGAATAGCGGTCTGCATCTTCTCCCGAAATATTTCTGTAGGTCGATCAGAATGTCTTCAAGGTTCATGTTACCGGGGCAAGAGAGAAGACGCACCATGTGAAGCTAAGCCTGTCAAGGCCTTCAGGACTTGAGCACGGACATCGGTATCTTGATCGGACAGAAGACAGATAATTTCGTCCAGCACAGTGTCATTGATCGTTTGAGACAATGTGTCTGGAAGTGTTATGAATGATGAATGGCGGTGATGTGTGGCAAATTGAACGAACCCGTTGTTGCAGTACCCGACAGTGTCTCCAGTGTGGCGACTTGCATTCTCCAGCTACTATCCAGCCCAGACAGCATCTTCGGTATAGCATTTTTGACTTCATCGTGAAAGACCTCTGAGAAAAGGAGTTCACGTTGATAACAACAGAGGAGCACATTGCTCTTACCTCGTTCAGCCGAAGCAAGAGAGGAGAAAAGTCCCACAGCGGCGACCCGGACATTTTCCTCTTCATCTTCGAACAGAGTCACAATTTGAGGTATCGCTAACTTGATCAAGGCTGCCAATTCATCTAACCCGGACTCACTCAATCACAGGTCCGGAATAGGATGCTGTATTTCGTACCATGTTCTATGGATACCGCCATAACTTCGAGTGCTGCTTCGCGGACGTGTTCGTCCGGGTCGAGAAGGCTGTCGCGAACATCCCCGAACGTCTTCTTCAGTGCACCAACAAATCCACCTAGGAATGGTTATGCAACGACAGGAAGAAGGCTTCACTGTGCTAACTCACCCGCTTGGACAAGGCCACGCAATACCCAGAGCGCAGTTCTACGCACAAACCATTTGTCCGATGTGATATTGGTCACGATGGTCATAAAGTTACGGTTTAGCGCCGCGTTAAACACATCTAAAGAAAATAAAGTAAATTACCCCCAGAACGAGCGCAGGACAACGGAGCAAACCTTGTCTGGCAAGTGTAGATAAAAGATCAACTACTGCACGGCGGACTCCGGGGTCCTCGTCCGACAGAAGATTAATGATAGAGAGAATGTTGTCGTTAATGGCACGTTGAAAAGTGTCTAGTAAGGAGTAAGCAGCGAGCGAGGAATGTTCATTCAAATCCTGGCCAACCTTGTTTGGCAAGCTCCTGCACAGCGAGAACCGCCTCAAAACGGACATCCTCATCTCCGAAATCCAGGCACGCTATGATACTCGGCAGTGCGCCCTCGATGATGTCGTTGATTCTTCCTGCAGATGAATGATCAGCGTTCACATCACGTTTATAGGTGATACCCGACGTACTCGTAGTGATAAGCTCGATTAGAACTCGAAGTCCTCCTACTCGACTGCGCCAGTCAGAAGCATCGAGGTCCTCGACAAAGCTCTCCACGGTACGGAGTAAGTCATCTGAAGAGAAGTGAATCATAGTACGCGGAACACGCCGATTGCGAAGCTCACCCTGTTTTATAAGGCTCGAAAGCTCGAGCACGGCCTTACGAACACGCTCATCCGGATCGGATAGAAGAGGGATAATCTTTGGAAATATTCCAGTGATTGCCTCGCGAAATGTTTCTGCAAGATATCAGAGTTTGCGACAGAATACCAGAACACCCATTAACCATGCCGGTACATCTCAGATAGCTTTTCGAGACAAGCAACGGAAGTATGCCAGTCTACCGTTTTAAAGGCGTTGATGAGGTCTGGTACCGCGTCAGTCACAGCTTCCCCAAATTCCTCTGCAACGTCCTCAAATCAATCGGATTCGGAGGTGTAGAGACATCCTGCGTACTGTTCTCTGCGAGATATGACAGCGCGCGGAGGCCGGCCATTTGTTCATCGAATCGACTACCTTCCAATAGTCGGATGGCTTTTGTACACATCGAAGCTTTCCACGCTTTTGCTATAATACGTTAATACGATCAGGATGGTGCAGTTGAATGAACGACCAATACTCACCGAGCTGTTCCAAAAACACTTGAACAAGGTGAACCGGATCTTGCGGGACCTGTATCACTCGGACATCCCTGGGATCGTCCTTGGCGGCATGGCCAGTGGCAAGATTCTCCGTGAAGAAGCGATTCGCTCCAATGCCCATCGCCAGCACCCATGCACAGTCCTGAGAGAGACTATGATGCCGAGGGAGACTGCTCTCAGAACTCTCCAGGCCTCGAATCGCGGCGCCGAAGACAGCGAGGGCAAAATCGGGCTTTAAGCTTTCAAATAATGCATTCCATTGGGTTGGCTCGAGTTTGTCGTGGCCGCACTTAGCAAGAAGAAGATGGGCGCGAATTCCAAAAGCGACCGCACGACACCCCCGAGGCAGTTCATCCAAAGCGAGCAACACACCACCTTGAGCAAGAAGCGGAGAAAATCCGTCCGCAACGTCCAGTACACTCCGTCCGGAGACCATCCATAAGACTACGCGCAGGTATTGCTCGAGGCGCTCATCGACATCGAGATTCGTTGCCACCTGAAGATACGCCAGTTCTGCTATGCGAGCGGACAGGACGGATGCGAGCCGGAATTCGACAAGCCATTTCGAATGCTGTGCAGCCATTCTGTCTCTGGTGAGTTCCATCACTGCAGCTCGGATGCTGGGGCTCTTCGAGGAGTACGTCAAGACCGAAGAACATATTCCCAGTCGAACATGATCTTCGCTGGGAGTTGCGACAAGATCCGTGAGGGAAGCTTGAAACGAGTTTGTTGGGGATCCGTCCCAAGGTGTTCCTAAAGAATCAGAGTCGTCGAAGCCTCGGCTTCTGGAGCTTAGATCTGAGAGAGGTGTTCGGAAGGGGGAATCTGGAAACAGCCACGGCAATGCGGTAACACCGATATAGAGAAGAACGGTCGCGCCAACGAGAGCAAGTACGGTCCATCCAATCGCTCGATGGTCGACGACAGCCTGCAATGTAAACCCAACCAGGAAGAAGAGCAGTGCGAGTTGAATTAGGACCGTGATCCACGCCACGGCCCTGTGAAGACGCCATTTCTCGGCCTTGTGGTCATGTATCCACCGCCGTTTTGCTCCGTTGAAGCCCTTCAGTGGTGATGATAAACCGAACTGGAGAAGCCATGTTTGGGCCAACACAGCCGCGAGAGCGCTGATCAACGTGAAAGTGAGGCTGATGAACCAGAGGAAATTGATCGCCACAGTGGTAGTTGGCACGCCGCCACTCGCGGTTGTGGTACTATTGGAGAGCGTGTCCGAGATGGTTGTGAGCAAAGTTGTTTGAGGATCAGGCTGTAAGCCCGCCCGACTGTCGATTACGAACGAGGTGACTACCCCCGCAAACAGACCTGCCTTCAGTGGAAGGTAATATCAGTATTCAACGGGCACGAGGGCGAGGACGAGAGCTCCTACAAATAGCAGGAAGGCGCCCAGATGTCCGTTCCACATTCCTGCCTTCGCAAGTGCGCGCTCGTTGGCATCTTCAAGATAGAAGGACCACAAGTCCTTCGCAACCTGTGGATTATCAAGGTCACTCGCCTGGCCCTTCGAGGTTGCGTCCTCGTCGTCTTTGGGAGTAACTCGCTGCCCACAGAACACGTAAGCTGGCATCAGGCGGAAATTTTAAACTCACCGGAATGGGTGTGCTCATTGGAAAACCTGTGGCCATCTGAGAACGAGGGAACAGGAGGCCCTTAGGAGATCGAGCTCGTTATATACCCACTCCGCCCTGCCAGTGCGGGTTCTTCCGAACGACAGGTCAGCTTGAATGATCATGGACAGGTCAAATGATTTTAAATCAAGCGCGCACTTGAGCGGAGCCTGGGGTGGTATTCTACGCGAAGCCTAGGTCAGTCGCACGAGAGAACTTCGGGGTTTGTGACGTCGACATGGCTGCACCCCTGGTACTGGGTCCCGTTCACGCCAGCATCCGATCGAATATTTCTTCAGGCGTCGTCTGTGGGCTATCGCCGGCCTCGAGGCTCCGCACCAGAATATATAGATCTTCGGCGCGTTGACACTTCTCAGCACTTCGGTCAGCCGGTCGAGTGCGATCAATGTGCTAAGTGTAATTTTGAGTCCACAGGGCCGGGACGCCTGCGAGTACCGTCTCTTTCAAGACTCAAGTCCTATTCAGATTCAGTCACTGGGAAGAGGCGCCCGCCCGATAACGACACCTTTCCCGCGAGCAAGAGTGGTCGAGGGAAAGAAAAGTCACATAGATCCAGATTCCAGATACGGCGGCCGCATGCGGTAGCGCTGGTAAGACGGCTGGTTCTAGGTCTGAGGGACATCATCCACCGGAATGAACTATGCAATGTATGACATTGACAGGTGTACTAACCTGAGAAGGTTAAAACCGACTCATCTCCTCCGCTAGGCTAGGATTTGATAACCGTAATGCCGCCAACAAATAGACCGGTTACCGTCATCTCTATGCGTGTTTCCCGTCTTTTCCGGAAGTATTTTTTGCTCTAGTGAACGTCTTACCAACAATTGCACAGTTTTGCGTAGTTCAAATACTGTAATATTAATTTCAATCCGACAGGTGACCACTTGAACCAATTCGAAATTCGAAATTTCGCGTGACACGTGCCAAAATTTCGACACATTAACCTTAAAAACTGCCAAAATCGCGCTTTTTTGCGCGTTTTGGACGCATTTCCACATGACAAACCGCTGAATGAATTCGACAACCCCCTCCGTGATGCGTGATTGTCGAATTGATTTTAATATTACAATAGTAGTGTGATGTTTCCCCCCGTTCTTCCCCACCATAAAAATTAAAACAAGGTTTAATTCAGGAGGGTAAACGACAAGCAAATCATTTATACTTCATCCTTCAAAGACCAACAAATGCGTCATTCCAGATTTCTCGCAGGGAGCATTTTGGCAAAATCGACATGAGTCAAATCGCCGAGTGGCCCAACGCTCTGTACCCCTGAACAATAGACCAGATGTTCATTGCCAGCGACGGTACACAAGATTCAATTGTGAGTGGTACATCAATCATGGCGTGGAGGAGAGCGGATGAGGTAGCCCCGCCCAGCGCCCACTTACGACACAGTAATTGAAACTCGGAAAGATCGCGACTGTTGTGGAATCAATCGTGATATTGAGCAATGGGAAAATGATAGGGTTATCGTGCGTTCCCTCTCGAAGCTCGAGAATGCCTGTCGACCTTCTGAAGCTCAGATTTGGTGTCGGCTGCCGTGAGACTCCACGATTTGGCCAGTGGGTTCGGAACTTTCCTAGTGTCTGATTCCGGTAAAGTTCCCTGTGCATAAAGAATTGCGGTATTCGCCACCGGTGGCGGGGTAGACACTGGGGGTGGTGGTGAACTGGGCGGATTCCAGCCTCGACCAGCATCAAATGCAGGTCTTGAGTCCTTCCGTGATTGAGAGCTGGTACGATGCGTCTGCCGCACCCAGTTGTGGTGATCACGGGGGGCGGTCCCACCCCGGGTGCTCGCGTGTGTGCTTGGTGGGGAGTTCGGACGCGTCAAAATATTGCTGCCCGCCACATCCTGGGTGTTCGGTGGGGCCACGAGTGGCGAAATGGGACGTGTCGGAACACTCCCATCCCTGTTGGTTTGTGATTGCCACAAACTATCCCGGATCCTGCGGTGTTGCTCCCCATTCCTCTCGGCCTGCTCCTTCCTCCGCATTAACCGGGCAATGCATCTTCGTTGGAACGTTATCGCCGCGGATAAAAACCTCTGTCTCCCCGGCTCCATCGTCGCCTGAGCTTGGGCTTTTTCTTCTCCCACCCAGAGGTCGAGTTCGGATAATTGGGCCTCGATGCAGGGAACTTCAGTGCGGTGAAAGATGACCCCCTCATGGTGATAGAGGTAGTTCGTGAGCATGGCTCCCTCGGGTGGTACTGATGTGCCGCGGTGCTCGGGCTGTAAGGTCATCAGAGCTGCCCACACAGTGCTAGAAGATCACATACCTGGGGATTTTCCCTTTCCGCCTCAGATTTACTCATTTGCCAGCTGACACCCTCAAGTAGGTTATCTTGTGCCGACAAGCGCCCCGTCTTCCAAGTGACTAGAGCCTTCGCTGCCAACTTTTCTAGTTGACGCATATCGTTAGTCCCAACCCGGAAACAATGGTGCGGAGCGGGAGAGCGCCCGGTGTAGGCCAACAAATTCGTGGGCCCAAATGCGAAGGTGATTACGCCTTTCCGAGAGTCAAACAGTGAGCAAGTAGTGCTTTCTTCTATCCATTCCACTGACCTCTCGAGGCTTGGTGTTAGAATTCGTCCCAGCGAGGCTAAGATTGGCGAGCACAGGGGGAGTTACGAGTCCTAAACTTGTTTAGGTAATCGTTTTTAGTCATTTTCCTAGGCCACTTTTTGGAAAAAAGTCAGTATTTGATGATTTTGACTTTGCGTGGGATGGGAATTTGATTGGGTTGATGCTAAGGATTTCACAGCACCACATTTTGCATTTCTCCTCCAACCTGCTATAAGAACTCTAGTACACTAAGACTGCGCCACAGGATACGCACTGCACTATGCCTGCCATTCTCGAATGGGTCCCTATTCATTGAGGTCGCAACTTCCAACTATTCTTCCGCCGGTAGCCGGTCCGAACGCGTGGTTATGACTCATGAGCAACGAGGCAGATTGAATATTACTCACCATTATTCCTAGCTGATTAAAGTGCTGCATAAGCCAGGTTTCTCAGTGTGCTCACTAATCCTCAGGCTGAATCACCAGGTAGGTACCACTACAAGACACATCAAATAATGCTGGGGCCCGGAAGTATCCGGGTAGGCGAATATGTCTGCAGCTATGTAATGGCCAATACATCAACTCAATTATTTTGTTGTCATTGATCACGGTCGACACATACAATTCTGTGGAGACTAAATTAAACTTGCCTTGGCGTTTCTTCAAGATATAGATTTTGTCCACATATTCTTCTGGTCTGCTGCCACAGACAAAATATTGGCGGGCATGGCCAAAGGCCATGCTTTTGTTCTGCCCAATCTGAGCTGGTCGACGTGAAGCGGCGACCAAGCGAAGATTGGGCGGGAACCACCTGTCCCCTATAGAGGTAAGCTGTTTCTACCCGTGATTTATGGAGTGAAATTTAATGATGGCAGCTTAGCTTCATTTCTGTACAAGTTTACCAGCATGTCGCTGGTTCAAGTTCATGCTCTGTCAGTGTCAGGTATTTAAATCAAACACATCTCCTGCTGAACCAATCACTGCGTTCCGAGGCCCCGTCGGCAGAGTGTGCCTGACATCGGCTGACTCATGCCGACGGGGATCAGCACCGCTTGAGACCTGACGTCGGCAAAATTGGCCTCGGTGCCGATGCGTCGGCAAACGGGCTCAAGCGATGCCGATCCCCGTCGGCATGAGTCAGCTGATGTCAGGCACACTCTGCTGACGGGGCCTCGGAACGCAGTGAATACCTTTACATTGGTGAAGCCACATCCCATTCAAAGACTTGCACTGATTGTGAATAAACCTCAACGCTGATTTGGATAATCTAAAAATTAAGACACAAATGTGCATGTTTATCCTTCCTTCTATCGGTAAATTCCAAGCTCATTGACAGTCCACAAGACCTCAATGAGCTCTGTAGGGAAGTTATTTAAAAAATAAAAGTACCAGTTTTCACCAGGCCGCAATGCTGGAATTAAATGCTTTATTTTCGGATTTTTTGTGTGGAAATTAAGTGTCGAAAGTAGGCCAGGCAATATTTCAATCATAGAACTGTACAGTTGTGGACCCCACATTTTTCCAAGACCTAAAGCGAGTGTAGCGTCGTTGCCGAAATTAGTTCAACTTCGTCTGATCCCATCAAAAGGATGGTATGCCTCATTTTTCACTCAGAACCGGCACCCAGCAAGCCAATACGTTCGAAGAAAATGGATATTGCTTACATACTGACGCAAGAATATTCTGAGCGAGCAGAGCGAGACATACAATGTGCTATCTCAATTACGACATGCACCGGCATCAACCTGGGTTCCTCAATAGAATCATCTGCATTTGTCGAGTACCCCATTGCTGCGGTGTTGCATAATCTTACATTGTGCAATTATAATATCAAAGTGCTGCGGCTTGAACATATTTCAGCGTCTGAAATTGAGTGCCTAGCGCCAATGTGGCCTTAGGCTGCCATTCTGTGTTGGCAGTGTATCTGTTACAGCGTGGGCAGGAAATCTTGGCTGCGCCGTTTTTCAAAAAACACAAAATTAATTCACCACGTGCATGTTTGAGCACATTCCGAAGTTATTCCGAACACAGTTTAGTGCTATTTCGCATTTGTAAAAACATGGATGTCGGTTGACAGTTGAACTAAAAACGATATACACAAAATCACAGCGCTGGCCCGTGAATTAAGAGGGTATTTAAGTTAGCTCTGCTTCTCAGCGTATACAAAACCAAATAAAACGGGCCGAAACTTCATGGAATATATCTGATTTAACTGAGGTAGAAACTGCGCCGAGGTTTCTCCTATTGGTCCGGGATTTTCCGAGCCAATGGGAGAAACCTCGGCACAGTTTATACCTCAGTTAAATCAGATATATTCCGTGGAGTTTCGGCCCGTTTTATTTCGTTTTATATATGCTGAGAAGCAGGGCTAACTTAAACGCCCACTTAATTCACGAACCGGCGCTGTGAATTATTTTCAAGCAAAGTTCGGGAAGGAGCCAAAATTGGGCCAGCCGCTGTCAAATCTCGTGCCGGGAGTCCAAAAAAGTTGCAAAAAAGGGCCTTACTCCACAGAAATGACGATTTTTTGGTGGGGTGCGAGTCCGGTTACCTTGCTTGACAAGGTCTCTCCACTTTTCATACCACCCGGCTTGATCCGCTTCCGTATATTTCCGAAGGTGATGTCACTCGTCGGCGACTGCCGAACAATATCACTCAATGCTCTGTTTCTGCCTGAACTTTCAAGTATTCTATCCACTATTAAGACACATCCCCATCCACAGCACATTCTCATCAAATGCAGCACATCATAGTAGAAATTACTCGAGATTAGCATAAAGTAGTGCATTCCCATGTTAAGACAGCGGCTGCACCATTGGCACATCAATGATTTGAAACCGGCACGCGCAGCGCCAGCCCCACAGTGGGCCATCGCGGCGAGCACCGCCCCTGCGCAGCCCGTGCAACGGCAGCCCAGCGCAGCATAGGGGGTCAGGGGGCAACTCCCAGCTGGCCCGGTGCCGGCTGCCGAATCACTCCAATTCAGCTCGCATAAAGCCGCAATAATGACAGCAAAGAATTAACAGTGAGTTGAATGGCACTGAAAAGAGGCCCCGCGCCAGCAGAAATGACCCCGTGCCAGCGGAAAGCCCAGCGCCAGTGAAAGGGAGGAGTGTCTTCCCCAGTGTGCCGGAATGCCGAACCTGATGGCGCAACTGACACAGCTGATGTGGCCGCACAAAGCCATAGCACATTCTCAAATACTGGCATAAATGTACTGCACATCAAATGTGTGTGTTCTACATCTTGTATATCCTCAGTTGAATGGCATAACACTGCTGTTCAGTGAGTGGCCAGCAGGATCTGGGGTGGCTGAAAGAGGGAAATGGCAAAGGATACGGATACGTGCAGACGAGGAAGATAAGGAGACTGTGTTCGGTAACGGTTGATGCGAAGACTAGAGATACACATGGATGAGAAAATGTAAACAGCTCTGTACAAGACAGGGATGTGGTCCAATTCAACAATAATAAGTTACTGAACAAAGCATTCCAACAAAACAGCACTCTGATGCATTAGCAAAGTATCAAATAAAGTTTCAAGCAAGGTCCTTGCCAACGAAGTCGGCGCTTCCTTGTCCGAACTTTGCTTGAATTTCGTTTGTGTCTATCATTTTTAGTTAGCTGGAATGCCGTGGGCCACGTGAGGGTGTTGGTCTGGGAGCTTTTTTATCGTTTTTGCTCGGACTAGCACTGCACACAAGCTGGCGAAGATGTCATTCAATAAGGATTCAGCAGCTGCCGAGCTTGCCGAACGTGCACGTGGCGAATTAATTAATTCACTTTATGTTGTTTATCCAGGCCGTATATCAAGGACTATCTAGATGGACTCGTATTGCCATGCGAAGCAATGGCCCACTGCACAAGTAAACCAGCAACAATAGATCGTTTGTCCTCATAGGTACATGGTGGTACGGAGGCAAACAGATGAGGACCCACAAAGAGAATCTGATGGAATCTCATGGACACTGACATAATCCAACACTTGGGCGGTTTATAGACCCTGTGGTGGCACGAAGAGAGTCAGAGTCAACGATGGCCGATTCCAAGGATACCCCCAGCACCAGATCTTCGCGCTCGGAAATGCGTGCTCATATATCAGAGCTAGACGCTCGCATCCTGGCTCTCGAAGAGTCCCTGGCTGCCGCACGTCGCGAGCGAGACAACTTGCAGTCACAACTCGACGACTACAAATATCCCATCCTTACCCTTCCCACCGAGATCACGGCGGAAATATTCATTAATTTCCTCCCGGCGTACCCCGAGCGCCCTCCGTTTGGCGGACTTCTCTCCCCCGCATTGCTAGGCCAAATCTGCCCGAATTGGCGCCAGATAGCATTCAACACCCCTCGTTTATGGAGAGCCATTCACATATACGTTTCTTCTGGAAAAGAAAGTACATTGGACACACAACTGAATTTGCTCATGACTTGGCTCTCGCGTTCGAAAAACTGTTCTCTGTCTCTCTCTCTCGGGATGGAATTGATATCCCCGAAAATCCCCCATTTCACGGCCGCCCTCATCTCGCAATCGGAGCGCTGGGAACATGTCAGATTAATTATTCCTCTCAATGATCTTCGCTGGCTCGACCGCCCTTTCCCTCTCCTACGTGACCTGACTTTCGGGCCCAGCAAAAAATATTTTGCTACCGAAGACGCCATTATGGTTTTTAGTGACGCACCGCGATTGAAGAGTGTTGCCCTCGGTGTGATGTTTAATCCCTCTCAGGTGGTCCTGCTGTGGTCACAGCTTACTAGCATCAATGCGGAGGAGATTCAGCTCGCCAATGCGGCCGACGTTCTGCGGAATGCTACTGCCCTCGTAAACTTCACCTGCACACTTTGGGGGAGCACTACCGTTCCAGGAGCCGTACCGCCACTTATTCATCTCGACTCGTTGATTCTACACAATTGGAATTGGCTGGGCATCCAAAAACTACTTCTTGATGCCCTCACCGCTCCGGCGCTCCGACGTCTCACAATCTCAGAGTATGAGTTATATGCCCGGACTATGAAGAGACGCCAGTGGTATCCATCGGTGGCTGACGGGATCAGTTGATAGGAGATGTTGATGAACAAAAGATTAGATAGTGTCATCCACCGATTGCCGATGATAACCGGCAATCTTTCCTCGCCATTTATTTGATATAGGGGTCTCCTCTGAAGTTGCTGCCTTCCACTGGAATCCATCAGACCTTAGTGGAAAATCATGGATGGCCAAGAAGAAGCAGTCACTTACGCAAGCAAGAGGCGATCAGATCACTGATCTGGCACACAGATCAACACACGTGATTGACCCCCCCCTACCAAATTGGGAAGTAGCCCAAAACTCCATCATTTTCCTTATTCTTGTGTACTACTCAATACAATACAGCCAAATGTAAATAATTTCAATATAAGCATAGAATTAATATATCCAATGGGTTAGGTACAAGTACTGTCTCTGAGCCGCATCACCGAGGTCCAGAAGAGGCAGCCTGAAGCAGGCCACTTCGCAAGTTCAAAGGTGCGGGTTCCATCCAAGCAGCGAGCACGTGGATGGGCTGAGCTCAAAGTCGCGAGTGGCGACTGCTGGCGAGTGGCGTGCTTCCCAATTTGGTAGGGGAGGGTCGATCACGTGTGTTGATCTGTGTGCCAGATCAGTGATCTGATCGCCTCTTGTACGCAAGTGTCAGGTGAAGAGTATGGATTGATTGATAAGTAGTAGATATAGTCAAGGTGTAACATAAGTATTTAAAATATTTCCATCGGACCTGGCGGAAGCCAGTAGATTCTGTTTGAGAGACGCTGGAATCTGTTGGATGATGGCTATTTACCGGTATATTTCGGTGCAATAGGACCAAAATTCAACGGAGCTACACTGACTGGCAGTGACCTCCACTGTATTTTGTATGAACATCCAATAGAATTGCCCGCCCATCCAATGGAATCCACGGAATGATAGGCTAAAATTATTGATTGTTAATGGATTCCTTGCTGATTCCAGTAGAGTACATTGGACATTGAGGCAATGTATAACGGTATCCGCCGGAAATTCGCGAGTGGGTGGATGTGAGTGTAAAATAGGTGGAATGACTTGCACAGCTGGCTACCTATTTCATAACACATCCAGTGGATGGCGATGGAAACTCTATCATGCGCAGTGGAATCCAACGGAACCTGGGCGGCATTTTTGTGATATTGAAGATGAATCATATCGAAATATATTCAGGGTGTGTGATGGAATACATTGACTATCAGTGGAACCAAGTTGAGGCCCATTCCAGTTCAGTGGACGGCAAGACGCGGACACCGAATTCCAGTGGATGATGTTTGAAGTTCCAGTGGAAGCCGGTGGGACGGAGCGGCTTTGCCGGTCCGCGCTTATTACACCAGAGTATGAGCTCGGTGACAAATCCCTTTCCACCATCACTGCGTTTCTTTCCAGGTCGCGCTGTTCCCTTGACTCCCTCCACATCACCCAACCTATCTTCCGACATGCCTCTCTGCACAAGGCGGATTATCGCGCCGCCTTCCCCTCGATCAAAGTCATCAAAGTTTTAAGGGATGGCCAAGACGATTCAGATGGCGATACTTGGGGTAGAGGATGAGGATGATGAGGGTCATGAGGACAGCGATGACTGATTTTCCTATTGTTGTTGGTACGCCGCACACTTCACTCTTCGTTCTTTTCTTATTCAATTCTGAATAGTATAGTGGTTCTTTGACCTTGATTCTTCCGTTCGCAAATATACCCTTGACTTATTCCGTCTTTCTTCCCGCACTTCGCGGCGTCAGGCTGTCGAGGCTGCGAAAGATATCACCACAAGAGCCGAAGGCGGCCCAGACCGTCAGACGAATGTGCGGGAACGTCAAAAATCTAAAAATAATGTTAAGGCACCAACAGTGTCTGCGTGGCGCAAGCCACACATCCCCGCCGTGGGCGCAGAAGTCATTAGACACGGGAATGGTGAGCAAGCAGCGCTGCGCACCTGGCACGGACGCGCTAGGGCTGTGGATGCGAAAAGCTTCAGGCCAACAACTTGACGACGGGGACTCGGAGCGTTTCAGTGGCGTGCGAAGGTGACAGCGCAGTGGCAGAACTCAAGCAGAAGCTGACCTGCGAGAGTGGCACTTGCGACGAAAGAAGATAAGTATGAGTTCCTAGGGCTGCCGCCCGTGACCGTTGCAACGGTTCGACGGCACCCGTCAAACGGGTGCCGTGCCCGTTCCGTAGAGCATTTGTTCTAGAGCTCAACAGCACGGTCGCGGCACGGGTTTGCTGTGCTACGGGCCGTTGAAAAACGGCCGTCACGGCCGTTTGACGGCTTGATTTTTCTGGCATGAAGAAACACTATTTACGGAGCGATTGTGGACTAGGAAGGACACATGTGCGGAATATGATGCGCTTTTCTCATTGGCTAAGTCTTCTCTACCCTCCAGGCTTCATAATACGAAGTATTCCTCCATCACGGCAATTGCCGCAACGTGATGGCGGCGTTGAACCCAAGTTCAGCCGCTTGTTGGCAGGCGAGGTTTTTTCTCCGCTGCACAAAATTCAGATCCTGAAATTTTACCTAGACTCATTTGTTATTTGGGTTCTCATAATGAGTTGAACATATTCACTGACACATTTTGGAACCTAAGCGAGGCTTTTTCAGCGCTTAACAACTGGTATCTGAATCCATTCGTATTCAAAAACAATATACTGCAGCAGTTAAATTCCAATACGCGCGTTCATGATCCCTTCTGGGGGTAAACATGCTCAAAAAATGATTTTTCAACCCGGGGCCCGTCAACACACCCGTTACGGCCGTGCCGTCGACCGTGCCGTCCCGTGAGAGGTCCTCAAACCTATCCAACGGGCCGTTGAACAACGGCCCGGTGCCGTCGATTAACCGTTGAATCGACGGCCGTTGCCGTCACGGGCACGGGTGGCAGCCCTATGAGTTCCCACTGCTAGTAAACAGTAGCGGAGAAAAGCGCGACGGCTTGCTGCAGGCGGTGGTGGAAGAAGAAAGCGTGTTGACATCAGTCGCTTAGCAAAACAAGGATTCTTGCACCTCGGCAATCCTACCTACCTCACGCAAACGAACTCTGGACCATCATTCTCATCGACTCCGGGCAGCTCAGCATAAATCCTTCGGCCTGACTGCGTGTCAGGACTCAGGAGACTCTCACCTCGACGTAGTGCCCCCCTTTGTTCAATATTCAGTGACAACATTGGTGGTGGGGCACCAAAAAAGGAGTATGGAAAGCGAGAGCACCACGCTCGTTTGACTGACATCGCTTACTGTATCAGGCAGTCGGACTGATGGAACCCTTTCCTCGGACGCGCGACACCCAATGCCACCGCTTCAACCACGCTGGAAGGAGATGAGCACCTGCATGGATATTCATCGACACTAAACGCAATAGTGGTCATCCTATTGTTTTTGAGAAATCAACTGTGATTAAAAAACCACCGTTTATCTTAAATTTCAGCCTCCTCCAGGCATCAGCCGAGGGCTCGTCCTCGTATTTGATCAGGCCGTAATGGCTTTTATTTATTTATCTGCGTGCATGCAGGAAGTGCGAGATATGCATGTGATTTAAGTTCAGGTCCAGGCAGCCCAATCTGGTTACCGGCATATATCATCCCATTCATGAAAGGATCGCCATCGCTGGAAGCGAGCATCATACGAGGAAGAACCGTTCTATTTCTGCGATTTCATGAAAGGCCGTCACCTTTGAAAGCATCACCATACCTGAGTCTCCGACACCGCATCAAATGTAGTCGAATAAAAGCGCCGCAGCGCATCATCCTTGAAATTGAAACCTGGCAGTTGTGCTACGGCATTGAACGGATGCTTATCAATTCCAGGGAGTTTGATAATATATAATATAAGTTTGCCGCCATATTCATAGCGTACCGGAAGTGGATTGGGCGCATTCATGCTGTATAGATAATTAATCCTAGAGTGGTGTTGTTCTTGATAATGGTGTTGAGCCGGTTGTCGTCTTCAACGTTGAACGCACACTGAACGTTTAGCCCTTGTGCCGAAGAGTGGAGAGACACAGTCCCAAAAATTGCATCCAGAAGGCAATGTAGTTCACATCCTAATATTGATATAATTTTCGGTGAGCATTGTCGCCATTTCTACATATTTTCATATGCGCTTGCGTCGAGTTGGCAACGTTTATTAGCAACTAGATGGTCGGCGCTGTGTGGAGTGTACAAATAAGGTTCCAATTCGAACACAAAAAGTTTTTAATTATGTGGCCTTGGGTCGGGTCTCTGGCGCACAAAATGCTCTGAAACATGCGGGACCGTGTTGTTGTTGTGGGATACTCTATGCATGTTTCAGCCGGTGTCATAAAGCACTGTATGGAGCATGCCAGGATTTTCTTTCGTATAATTTCACCCAATTATGCATTCATTCAAATAAGGCCTTGACGGCAGGATATCACTTAGGCAATGATCCCATTCTAGGTTGAGGGGGTTGAGGACAGCAGGTAGCAGGAAATTATTGACTCCACACAGCTGCCGGGTGAACCATTGAGATGAGAACGGAGTCTAATTCAGCACAGCAGCGTGAATATTGGCTAATTAAAAAAATAAATCTACGCAACCTTAGTTTTGGGGGTTTGTACATCCCTGTTCAAACCAACGTTTAACTAGGGGTGGTCACGGTTGAGCACTAGATTCTTTAGTATCGAATGATTCAGTCTGGGGGTGTATCAGCCAGTATATGGCTGTGTTCGCAGAGTGCCACCGGTCCCATTGCCTGATACGGCAAGCGATGTCAATCAAGTGAGCGTGGTGCTCTCGCTTTCCATAAAGGAGCGAATAATTCGCGCGGCCAGCGCGTCTATGCAACACATTCTGTCAGGTAATGCAGGAAAATATATAGGTGGAATCAAACTTGGGAAACGGTACGCCCCTTGTTCATTGTTTTGTACTCGCAGCTGCTTCTAGACATGCTGTGCATATTACTGATGTGTTCGCCACGCGTCGCACCGCCGCAGACAGACGTCTTCAAGTTCCTCCGCTCCCGCCGACGCCTCTCCGTCTCGGCGCGCGCACCCGAACGCGCCGCACCACGTTTTTTGGTCCTAAGTGCTCAAGGAATGCCATTTTTCATTTACATTTATTTCCCTGCACTTACAACATATTTCAGATGTTCTGTGACGACTTTACGACGACACGGTACGCCTACGTCCGCCGTTGTATTCGCATTTTGGGAGTCTGGCACTCTTTCTTTCGCGCATTGGCACCCGTTTGTGGCACGTAGCGCCTCACACACTCTGATCCGACATTTTGGGCGTCCCGCGGTCTAGATCGTGTGCCCCCGAATGAGTTTCACGCCATCCCCGTTTTGAGATGAATCCAGAATTAACTGAAAACTCATAGAAGAATTAATTCCCTGGGCTTAATTCTCATTCCAGGCACAGTTCTCGCTAATATTATTTCTGCTTACAGATAAAATCAATGCTCCTCATTCAGGACGCCTCCTGACGACCTTCTATGCATGCTCATTTCGCCTTCCAAGTTCAAGACAACATTAATTTCCATAAATTAACTCCACTCCAAGTAAGTATGCTTCATTCTGACTAGCTCTCTCTGACTATGTCTTCTACTTATTTGATTCTCTGTGGAATTAATATTGGCCTGTTAGATTACGCTGTAGTACATGTCTTTTAGATAGAAAGAAGATTAATGCAAAGTTGCTTGAAACAGCGACATAATTTGTGTATTCCAATTGTGTTTCAACACCAAAAATATCTCTAGGACTAGGAGAAGCTGCCTGATGCGTTACAATTCCTTCCACCGACCGAGAGGCGGGATCCTGACGCGTCCATCCGACTTATCCCCTCTTGCTCTGCCACACCGGTTGGGGCTGCGACTATCTCCGTGAGCATGGAGTGTATGAGATCGTCCGCGCAGCATATGAGAACGAAGCGGTGAACAAGGTATGCACTGTCTTTCGTACCTCGCTCCCATCTTTGATGAACACATTCAGATTTCTGAGCACTTAGACCCTGTTGAAAGGCGATTCCGAAATAGGACCACGTGGGTAGGCTCGTAACTAGCCTGTAACCGATATCCAAAAAATATGGCGAGCACTTTTGGCGGTTACAAAGTGCTCCCACATTTTTTGGATGTCGGTTACAGACTGGTTACGAGTTTACCACGTGGGGTAATATATTAACCTAATTCTTATCCATTGCGAGTGTCGAGGGAGCCACATCTACATCAGACGACGAGGACAGCAAGATCTCAGTCTGTAACCGACGTCCAAAAAATGTGGCGAGCACTTTTGGCGGTTACAGACTGGTACAACTCGGGAAACTGGATTGGGCTGTCATCGGAGTTTAAAATTTTGCTTAGGCCCTTGTTCTCTCTTGCACTTGACCTCTTATCAAATTCAAATGATCAAGAACCTTCCTATGCTAGAAATGAACATATTTGCTTCCTCAGATCATTTTTTATTGCAGGTGCAAGAGCCGGAAAGGCTATCAAGTGTGACACTGTGTGAGGCAGAATTGATCGGTTTTGATAGCTCGCTTATCGGCCGATCGCGGCACCTGCCAAAAGTTCAAACTCCGCAGACAGCTCAAAGCAAACGAGTTGTACCAGTCTGTAACCGCCAAAAGTGCTCGCCACATTTTTTGGATATCGGTTACAGACTGGCTACGAGTCTAAGCAGGATCGAGGAAGTTTCCAAGCTGATGCTTTTTTTTTGACGTATTACAATCTTCAAACTCCAGAGAATTCAGGATGGAGGTTAGGGACTCGTGGTGATCAGCTCTCTTTCTTGTTCAACCCCATCTGTCGCCAGCACATGAAGAACTAGGTTTCACAGCATTTTTAGACATTGAATCCCTTGTTGGGACCTTCCAAAACGGCAACCAATTGGAGAATCAGGGATCTAACCTGCGGTAGGTGACGAAACAGTGAGGTATAAAATGGCCAAGACCACATCCGTTTGCCTTGTGTTCTCCGGTTCGTTCGTCCACATCACCCTCCTTCCCTCATCGATCAGTGGTTGATTTTCTTACTCCCTTTCCCTCGTCTAAGCAAAGCTTGTCGCTGGCTACTATTCCGTGCTGAGCACCAGAACATATTCTTTGACGAAAACTCTATCCATTTTTTCCTCGGCTTCATCATGTTGTTCAAATACGTCGTTCTCCCTCTCATCGTCTCGCTCGCCGGCTCGGCTGTTGCCGCTCCCCATCGTATGGATGCGTCGATGATGGTATGTATGCACACTTTACATTTCTCTATTGCCGGGCTAATTGTCGTACCAATTAGCGCCGCAAAGCCGTTCCCCAAGCCCTTCAAGTACAGGCAGCAGCCGCAGCAGCGGCACAGGCAACTGTGCACCATTCCGTTTCGAAGCAATGAGACCTCGCTAACTCGTTTTTGATCAGGTCACCGAGACTGTCACCGAGACTGCCATCGAGACTGCCACCGAGACTGCCACCGAAACCGCCACAGAGACTGTCACCGAAACTGCCACCGAGACTGTCACCGAAACCGCAGCGGCAAGGAAGATCAGAAAGTGAACGTCCGATCCATGGGGAGGGAGGCCCGGGCTATTAGCCAGTCACATAACACCTGCGGACACCACCGCAAAGTAATACTACTGAGGGTTTTATGTCTTGGAACCATAAAAAATGCATGCTTCTGCCGAAATAAAACAGCTTTGCGGCTTGTGGGTGGTGGCGTGATGGGATCGGCGCAAACAACTTCGTTTCAGCCGAGAAAACACAGGCACCAATAGGAAATCAGTCAAACTGTTTAAATGCAGTTGAATTAATTTGTCTCACTCCATAAACTGTACTCTAGCTTATGAGGGGCAAACATAAAGTGCCGCAGCATGTGCCGCACCCAATGGCTGCGGCGACCTACGGCAAATATGTTGCATTGCGGCAGAAATAAAAATAAAACCGAGTCTATCAACCGCCACGAAGACGTGAGGGCTTCCTATTCTTGAGTATATTTGCCGTTAGACACTCCTTTATATGTGCCTCGCAATGTTCAATGTCCTGCGGCAATAACAACCAACTTGGCTGCGGCATTCTGCGGCAACCAAACAAATATAAAGTGGCTGCGGCACTCTGCGGCAATTCCTGCGGCAAAATCATGCATGGCTGCGGCAGTATGCGGCAGCCAGGCGGCGTGACACCGCGACAGTGTGACTTGTGTGCGGCAGGTCTGCGGCAGTTCGGCGGCAGCGATTCAACACGCTGCGGCACTGCGCAGCGGCAGTTCCTGCGCACATCGCAGCATTGTATTGCTTGCACCGTCAGCATTGCGTTCTCCACAGGATTTACTTGTACACCATCATTCATCACCTCAGCTCGAGCCGGAGCACCAATGCCAACCAAATTTAACTTAAAGGGCGGGTCCGTCTAATTATAGTCTAAGCCCGAGTCGAACGAGCGCCTCCTATAAACATTCATCCTTGCCACTCCCCCAAATCTCGCAGGCGTGCACCATGCACCATTGGACCGATATTTGATATGCTTGCCACTTCGATATGACAGCCGTTTGCTGGCAAGTACATAACTTCATCAGATGTGCATGGATGTACCGTTCGGTTAAAGTTCGCGACGCCCATGACTAACTCGATTCACGGTCGCATTCGAACGGGCGCTCAACTATGGGAAAGTCGGTAAAAATCCGGGTTTACTGAGCTATGGTCCAAGCCCGATTCGAACGAGCATCTCCCGCAGACTCTATGTGCATTGGCCATACGAATAGCTCGCAGGCGTGCACCGTGTACCATTGGACCGATATCTAATAATCTCGATACATGGATAGAGGGATCTAGTCTGCCATTCACTCGGTGGGTTGGACTGCTGGCTTAGTAAGACTAGCAAAGGCGTAATTCAATTACTCGCTGCTCCGCGATTTTTCATTTTCATGTATATAATGATAGCTCACAGGCCTTAACACGGCGTTAGACAGACAGTTCTTTCATTCTTCATTAATCTCACCGCCAGTTCATCTAGCTAGTGACACGCAGAGGCGAAGAAAAAATCTCAAAACTATGAGTCGCATGCTCAGATATTATCTTCTAGCCAATCTGTTCATATCCCTGACTTGAACATTTGGCTGAACTCTTTATAAGCTTCAAAACAAAGTTGAAAAAAAAAAAGGTTCCAGATGTCACGGTTCAAGCCAGGTCGAATGGGCACCTCCTGCCTATATTGATATATTCTGCAGTGATATCACAGGCATGCAAGATTCTAGAGCCCAAGGAAGTCGCGGCGGAAGTGGGGCGCTAGTGAGCGCCAGAGTCTCTTGATTGAGTCCAGAAAGGCTGTCAGTCAAGGCTGTCGGAGGCTCTGAGGGAGGGATCTAATCCAGCGCGAACGAAACGTTGTCGAAGAGCAAGTCGAAGCGGCTTCAAGGAACGCGAATCTAATCAATCAGCGGTCCGCGCGTCACCAGGGCACGTGTATCTAGTGCATCAACACCGCCACCTTGCTTGTTGCTCCTTTCCAAATTCGAGTTCTTGCGCCGCAAACGCGTGGGTACCACACTGGTGCACAGCGCTGCGTACGCCCGCAATTAGAACGACGACGGGTGACAATGCCTCCGAGGCCAAAAATTAACTGAAAAAATGGGGGTTTTTCTTGGGTTTTTCAAATTTCTTTTGCGAGATTCGTCGAACTGTTGCTCTTTGTCGCAGCGGACCTTTCTCCTTGGGATTCTAGAGCGGTGCTTCCCGTTTAGTTCTCCGCATATCCTCCTCGCCGTTCGCGTTCATGCCGCTTGGAGGAGGCGCCTTTTCCTTGTCACGGTCGTCTTCTTAGACTTCCATCTCGTCTCCGAGTCCGTCTTGCCTGCGTTCCCCCTCCTCCTCCTCCACCTCCCTTCTCTCGCGTTTGCCTTCCGCTGTTTCGTCGTGGTCTCGGTCCGGGTCTGGCGAGTCGGGGTACGCGCTATATGATATGCACCGCATTTTGCGCGCATTGCGACGACTACGACATGGACCCGGGCACCAGCGAGGCCGGGCCGGCAGAGCTGCTCCTTGCGGCGGCGGCTTTCATGCTGATGGCGAAGGCACCGCCGAGTTGGGACTCAGCCTGGGAGCACGGACATCCCGGTCTCATCCACTCCCTGCCTTGCATCATCACCTTCTCCCGTCGCCTCTTCTCCTTCCTCCCTATTCTCTTCTGATCCCATACACTTACTAACCCCTCCTCCAGGAAGAAGACATATCCCGCTCTGCTGCCCCCCTCCAAGCACCGCGCCGCCAACGACGTCGAGCGAAGACGATTATATGGCTAAGGAGGTGCGTCGCATTTCTTCTTCACTTTCACTTTTTCGAGGGCGTGTTTGGCGGGGGACTATTCGTTTTTGTTTGCTGCGAGCCCCCAGGACCCCCGATGAGCTCGTCCTTCGCTTGCAGCGGAGCTCGTTTCGACCGATCGCAGGTCGTCTTGCTTTTCTTTTTGTTTGTTGTCTTTTCCGCTCACATTCTCAACCACTGGCACCAATCATGTTTAACAGCACCCGCGAGATTGCTGCCGTAAATTGCTGTGCGCCACAGCTATAAATTGCGGATCCACAGCACATCCCATCATCCTTCTCTACGATGTCGCAACTCCCCCCCTTCACGCCCACTCGCAACGACGTGCTTCTTATTCAATCCTGGGAAGGCATGGCTGGCGGCGGCATCGGTCTCGCTCTGCTGTTCAACCCCCAGAACAAAGACGCCGGCATTCTCGTAAATCACTCTGGGAAAATGGCCGACGTACCTGCGGAGAAATGGGCCACACTTCAGACGCTGGTTACCGAAGCGCTGCAGATTGTGATGCAGGGCGGTGCGTCCTGGGGTCGACCACAAATGGTGGGCGTGTTTTATATGCATTTTACTCTGTCCAGCCGTCCAATTATCTTCTTTTCCAACAGAGGTCCTGCCCATCGGGCAGCTACTACGATCTGCGGCCCGGGGTGGACTCGGACTCCCTAGCTCAGGCCTCAGGCTTTGCCCGGTTTACGGTGGGAGGCTACATGGTTCGGCAGCGGGACGCGCCGATTCTTCGATATATAGAACGTGGACGATCGGAGCCCGTGGAGAAGATACCGGACGCGATTCTAGAGGTACCTACCATATGATCATCCATGTATACTCACACTACTTCCACAGCTTGAACGGTTTCTTCGCGTCCTGCCAGAGGAGTTGTTCCCGCAACAACAAGGTTCGTGCCCAACAACCGAAGTTAACGTTAAGCTTAATCTTAACGACCAATTCCGCACAGACACGAGTGAGGCTGAAACCCCTGAGGGAGCAGCGCTTTTGGATGCGCTCGAAGAATTGGCGAATGTGCAGCGGTCGATGAGGGAAAGAGACCGAATCCAAGCCCGACTGTACCAAAGGCTCAACAGTTATCGAGATGGATTGAGTGAGGACGGCGCAGAAAGTTGATTTGAGGTTTTCTCCCCAATTTTTGTACTCTTGATCTGTGATGGATATTGGAACTTCTATTTATTCTTGTGTTTATTTATCTTCCTGGCCTACTATATTTATTTCGAGCCTCCATGTATTTATTTCCGCGCTCAGTAAATCATTTCGTGCTGCGATCTGATTCTTGATTGACATTTGATCTATTTTTATCACGGTTCACAGCTCAAATCCTCGCACCCGCATAAGCTGTGCAAGGCTCTGAGTACTGCATTTGTGAGTCATATAAATATGACTCACCCAAGTAGTATATAAGGGGAATGTCTCCCTCTTGTGAGACATCTTACATCTTTACCAATACAACTACCAAGTGAACTCACTACTCTGTGTGATCTTCAGTGAAGCCAAGTGCTCACTAAACTATCTACTACTTTTTATGACTGTGTTTACTGGACAAAAATGTCGTGCAGCTCTATGCAACTCTGTTTTTGGCTATGCAACTCTGTGCAGCTCTGTGCAACTCTGTGCCAGGTCATGCAACTCAATGCAATCACTGTGCAACTCAATGCAGTCGCTGTGCAATTCAATGCAACTCCATTGCTGTTCAGATATTACAGCTGCTTTGAAAAGTGCACAAGACTGCACAAGATGGCACAGAACGTCATAAGATATAATTGCACAAAACTGCACAGGCATTTGCATTACATTGCACAAGCATGTGCACAAAGTTGCACAAAGCTGCACAGAACTGCACAAAGCTGCACAGAGTTGCACAGCGCTATTCTCAATAAGGCAATTAGGTTGAAATTCTCCCGATTTTATGTCGAAACAGGTAATAACAGTAGTTTACTGACCAGCACCCTCCATTTGCTCGCCTGCCCCTTCTTTCTGTACACTGTACTCCCCATCCCATTTGTTGACGAGATCCCACAACTTGAGGGCATTGTCAGTGTGAAAAACTAAGGAAGCATGAATTCCTTGGAAGTGCAGGTTGAAGTGGGTCAACCGTGCACACAAGAAGAGCACCATATCTCCAGCATGGAGATCCATCCCATTCCCAACTCATGGAGAATCAGAGCCCCCCAACACAGTTCTTAGTGAAGGGGATGACCACGCAATGGTCCTCATCACCAGCTCATCAGCACGGGGGTGACAAAGTCTCCGATAGGGGGGGGGGACAAAGTATCGAGATGATGGAGGGGGCTGGAATAAGCGGCAATAGATCTGAGCCAGAGATGCAAGACGATGATTGGGGTCTGGGGACTGGCAGGGTGGCTGAAGTGAAAAAGATTAGAAGTGTAACTGGCCAACAATAAATTGGCTGACACGTAGTCTAGGGGAATGTGGTGGGTCCAGGGACTGCCGCATCCAGTGCAAGACGTGGTGGGAAGCCAAGGATGGTACTGTGCCTGTAAAGGATTGACAAGACGAGGGAGAAGGGTGCTCCGGAAAGGACTTACGGTGTTAAACCCAAGACAGCGTCCATCCAACGTTCCTGCCCTCCTCATGGCCACGTTAGGATCTAAAAGGGAGGCACACTGTACGGATGGGTGCATGCACAAATATCTTGTTCACTTGAAGGCTGTGGTTACCTGGACATCAGTTCCAAGACAAAAAAGGGGAGAGTGGTGCTTGCCTGCATTGTCATTTGTCCACCAGGGAAAAAAATTGCTGTTGTACAGGGGCATTGGGCACAGGCCCCATTGGCAGCGAGAGGAAAACTCATGGGGATGGACAGAGAAGATGCGATCAAGCCGTGTGAGCATCAACAGTCACGGCCAGAGACAAGTTCTTGACAAAATTTGCTGAATAGATAGGGATTTTTCAAAGTTTGATGCGATGTTGTACATTACGTTGTGCAATCTCATGCCGGTTGTGCAACTTTGTGCAGTGTGTGATGTGATATAATGCAGTGCTACAGGTTGTTCTTGTGTGATTGGAACTGTGCAGCTTGATGCAACACTATGCAATTGATGTGGTTGAGAGCGCACAGGCCTTGTAATGGAGCTGCACAGAGTTGCATTGAGGTTGCACAGAGTTGCACGACCTGGCACAGAGTTGCACAGTGGTACACAGAGTTGCACAGCCAAAACAGAGTTGCACAGAGCTGCACGACATTTTTGTCCAATAAACACCGCCATAACTTTTACTGTCTAGCGCTAGTGTAACGACTACTAGAGCTTACATTACCGTTAGAATAGCAGTCCTAAGTACTTGGTGAATTATCCCAAGTGCACGTTAAACGGAGATACGAATCCCGTTTAAAGGCTTCTTTTGGTGAAAGTCCCCCGTGTTGACTGATTGTATAAGGGTTCTTGATCCTACTACTTTCGCTTACTTGATATTTGTGTTGCATTTGTGTAACACCAACGCTGCTCTTCTCTCACACGTGCTACGACTGCGCGTGCTATTTACATCTGTATCCTGCGTGATACCGGTTTCGCTCGAGGATGTATCAGATGAGATTGACACAGCACATTTGATGCGCGACACACCGCATTCAGATGTGACACATGTGTCGCAGGTCAGCCAAGTGCGACACACTTATGGTGTGCCGGATATTCACTTGCCGAGTGCCACGTTTGCACTGTGCAAATCCAAACAAGTGACAACACACTCTCTCCGCTACCACCATCTCCCCACTATTGCTCGTCTCCCGCACCGAAAAAAAACGCGCGTCAAAACGCGTCGCAATGTCTTCCATCGCCTACATGCACTCCGCTGCCGACCAGGACTATATTGATAGCCTCTCGACACGCGTTGTGATGGACTTTCGAAGCTCGGTGCGTCTGACACGCTGTGCACCTCAAAACGTGCTCTAATTTTATCCAGATCTTTCAACCAGCTCACATCTCCGCAAATGCTGGATTCAGAAGTTTGGGTTAAGTTTGATGAAGGAATGCCGCCTATCCGTTGCCGTCGATCGCGTCTTTCATGCAAAGGTATTATATTGGCCCATGCAACACACGTCAACTTATGATGGTTCAGGCAGCTACGCCTGTGAGCGCGTCGATCCTAAACTCATCAATGTTGTCCGCTGGGATCTAGATCTCGCTTCTCGTGATGCGGTTTTTGCCGCTCAACGGCAAACACGCCGGGAGGAAGGGACCACTGCAGAACGGAGAGTTACGGAGTGAGTGCACTAGTTTACATAAATGACTTGGCTGACAGGTTGTGCGTTCAGAATTATCAAGGTCATGCGTGATCAGAAATGTTCTGCGACGGATAAGAATGGTGCTATGTGCCTGGGCGTGCCAATCCTGAAGACCAAGAATGAGGTTCAAGTTGATTTAATTATATTTACAACCGTCTGACCCCAACCACTGCAGAGCTCTCGTGGACACGATTTTTGGGTCGCATGCAGCGGATGGCGGAAGGACTTTAAAGACAAGCACCGCACATGGTCGATCCCCGACGACATCGAGGAAAAACTCTTTATAAAAGTTTTTTCTGGCCAGCGACTCAGCACCGATAACTCCAAGGATACACCGCTCTGCAGCGCAATTAAGCATCCGAACTCGGGTCTGAAGAATAAGAACTGTCGTGCGTCCAACATTTTAATCCGGAGATGCCCGCATTACCGTCTGACTTCCTTTTTGAACAGCTCATATTCACATAAAGGACGGACAGCCGCAATCAAGCTTTATAATCAACCGCCCATGCCACGCTACTCGAACGATCTACGTTCCGCTCGATCCGAGTATCCGGAAGGCGCTTGTCGTACATCCTAGGAACACCGCTCACAACCATCCATTGCCTCCTCTTACAAAGGTCTCATATGAGCTGAAGAAGTCATATGTCGAGTGCATTAAAGCCGTAGGCCTTGTCGGCGCAACTGTTGCCAAGGTGGATAGTGGTGCGTGGATTTCACACTTTGTTTCCGGTCGCTATTTAATTAATTGTTCAACTAGCTCCGTCTACACAGCTTCTGTTGGACGGTAAGCGGCCAGGCGAATTTTCGCCAGCCCTGCAGTCAAATCAGGTGAGCGGAAGCTGTTGAGAGACGAGAAGCTCAAGACCTATCCGGCGGGTCTTGACGTTCCCGGTACGTGTGTTTAAAAATATCGGCATGCCGCCGCCTCAATTTCCTGCATATCTAGGCGCTTTCCATCTCTTCTTCGAAGACCTGATGAAACCCATTGATGAGCGCTACATCCAACGTGTCACAGCAACGCCTGATGGCGGAACTATGATACTGGCGTGTCTTGCGGCTCTCATGAGGCTCTTGGATGACACGGGTGTAACCAGCTTCGAAGCTGACACGACCTTCGCACGAGTGGCAGGTAATATGAACGAATGGGAGGTCGTCATATTCCTCAAATCTCTGGAGCGCGGTATATATATTTTTTCGCGCGAGTTTTATCTTAGGCATTAATGTCACCTATTTTAAGCTGTCACCATCGCTCGGGCCTACGTCAACGGCGCCAGCACGGATTTTTACGAGCGGCTATATGACGAGTTCCGAGCGGTAAAAATGGAACTGACAGGAACACCCGTCGCATTTAAGCGCTTCGTTCCTGGAGGTAATCTTTTAGCCATGAATTCCGATATGGAGGGCGCACAGGTCCTTGGGGCTGCGCGTTCATTCCTTAAATCAAACGATGCCGACTATAGCAAGATCAGCGATGATACTCCTGCGGAGGACGTCGCACCCGAGTTCATCAAGTTGTGCACAACTCATGCAAAACGGTACACAGGCTGCTCAATTCTCATTTGTTTCGCGGCCTTGAAAACCTTATTCCAGTGCTGTGCTCGACTTCAAGTCACTCGTACCCGAGGACGACTATAATCGGCTCATGGACTTCACCTACATCGACTCAGAGGAGAAACTCGCGGACTTTTCCGACTTTGTGCGAGGTCTCGGCGTGAAGAAAATCCAAGGTGCGGTTTCAATGACTTACCGTTCTCATTTTCATTTACGCCGAACTCCAGACTGGTGGAACCATAAGGCGATGAGCTCATGGATTCTGCCTTGTCTAATTAAATCCCAGTCCCCTATGAGTGCTGAAGATTGGGATAACACGCCATCAATGACAAACACGGGTGAGGCTCAGCATCACTGGACCAAATCCCGCACCGGTGGGAAGCTATCCCTTGTGGAAGCGATTCAAAGGTATTAATTTGTTTATAAACATCGTATTCACCCCCAGTTGATCCTAATTTAATCTCCAGTGGTCGGAAACTCGACGAAAGTGTTGCCCGTGAGATCGAGATCTCCATCAAGTCTGGGGTTCTCGTAAATTCGCACAACGAGTCGTCGCAGCGCCGCACCCGAAATTTGACCCGCCAATCCACAACCATTCGCAAGTCTCGCGACTCTCACGCGCTCACAGATGAACGCGCACGCATCCAGCTCGAAATCGATATCGGAAAGGAGGAGAAGAAAAAGCTAGATGCGCGATTGAAAGAGCTGCAAGTCCAAAGGAGTGCGACTGGTAAACCCTCCAAGTCCAGCTCCAAGTCTGCAGCGAGTCGTTCCGCACGCACCGTGGTAGTTTCTTCTAGCTCTAGTGGGCGTGTAACTACTAGAACCATTGGTATAATTTTAGTTCTCTTCTTGCAGGTTATAGACTCACGTTTACTATCAGGATCGGCCGCTGTCGAACCCTCTTCCATAGCCGTCGCTTCGAACTCCACTGCGGTTCCCGTGGAAGTCGACGCCCATGTTCCTCACGGTGGCGGAAATACCAATGCGGAGCCCACTCTCCAGCCCGTCGCCTTGACTCCCACCGCAATTTCTTCGGCTGTATACAGTTCTATTCCCCCGCAATTCGGCACTGACGGCCCCGCGATCTTCCCGGTGGCCAACAGCGATGTCCCACCGCCTTCTAACGAATATACCCAGGGTCCCAATTATAGCGATCCAGGTCTATTTGGACTCGCAGCTTACGCGGGCATGAACTTCGGTAATTTTGAACTCCAAGACTACTCATGGTTGGATCAGTTCAGCCCCCTTCCCTCGGGTGGTGCATCGCAGACGTAGGAATCCGCCAGCTTCGAGGAGGAATTTGATTATAGTGCACTTTTCTCCGATGCACCGGCACCAACAATCACCGCGGTAGCGCCGCTCCCGGCAGTGCCCCCCATGCCCCAGCTTCCTCTCATGCCCCTGGTGTCGCCGCCTCCGCAGGCCATTCTCACCCCCACTAACATCGATTCCGGAGACGCATCCACGACCTCCAAGAAGCGCAAAACTCAAGAAGAGGTAGACCCTGCAAATGTTATCAATGCCAAGCGTGCGCGTAAAGCGCCAAGACGGCCCGATTTGACACCGCCCAAAAGATGGTCAGAGCACGTTTGTTTTCCACTCTGGCGCCTACTAACTTTGAGCAGAATATCTTACTTCATCCATATGCACGCCGCAGCGCCGGCACACGCTCCACCTTATTAAATTATCCTCATATGTTTTAAATATTTATAGTATAAATAACTTCTTCACCTTTGTTGGTGTGCTCTCAAGTTGCCATATTCAAATGACATGGCATTCTCGCCTCGAAAATGCTGTCGGCAATTCCCGAGTGGGATCATAAGCGTCAATGATGCTACAGAAGTGTGTCGCACTTCGGAGTGATGTGTCGTAGGTAAGCACAGTGTGCCGCATCTGAACTAGGTGTGTCGCATCACAATGTGCTGTGTTTGTCGCATGTGTTTAATCCCGGTTTCGCTCACATGATCATATTGCAGATCCACAGCCTTATAATTCAGAGCTGGTATCGCGACCCTCAGATCAGATCTATCGCGCCTCCATAGGTCCCTAGTCGTTGACGGGGTCCTTCCCCCCCTCCCCCTCCCCCCTTATGGTTCCGTTTATTCACTTTTTCTTTTCTTATTTCTACATCCCGCCGGATGGCCAAGCGAGAACGGTCACCATCTTCGAACGTGCGCTTGGAACATCCTGGGATTAAATAATCCTTCAATTTGTCAACGCGATCATCTGGATAGCCCTAGTCGACTGTCGGAACGGGGAGCTGCAACCATTCCCATGGATATTTTGCACAGGCCGGTGTGCACCATGGCCATGCTCCATCGATCCGATTTTAACATTCTCGAACCAGGACATGGACAGCTATTACCTGGGTGGTCCATAGCTTCATGTGCATGGATTTGATGTTCGTCAAGTCGATGAACACAAGCTCTTCATACGCGTAAATTCGAATCTGGTATTATATAGAGGAGGAAGTATGTAGGCGAAATGAAAACCAGCCTTTTAACCAAAACATGGTAGCCATTGCTTATGAACCAGATTTTATTAGACTTTGTGGAGCTTTTTTTATACAAAAGTACGAGTTTTTGCCAGAGCGCCTATTTGTATCGTTACCACAATCGAGGAGAAGTATCCTTCTAGCGAAAACGAAATGCAACGCAATCCGAGCAAGGTACTAGAATAGCCCGAGAGCGAACAAGCCCTCCAATCCAACCTGGAAACGGTCGAAGTCCGCCGTCTCAGCACAAAACATGTTTAGAAGCTCAGGAACTATGCCTGACCGTGACTGAACTCGGAATCCACCTGTTTCGAATGGAGGGTCAGTTGAGGTCCCATCGAGCCAAATCTAGATCGAGCGCACGAGATTTTGTGAAGGCAGCCAGTATTCCCGGGACCATCCTAGCCGTGTCCGGACATCGAAGAAGAACTACCCATATATCGGTCTTGAGGTCCCATGCAATTTGAATATGTACAAGCAATCCAACCCAAACGCACGCACATCCACAGGCTCCGCGTCCATAACACATGCAGGCATACGAACGACCGTGCAGCCATCCACGCACACAACAGCCTCTGCGCCGAGACGCCAGACATCGGGAAGGCAAGCAACGCTCATCCCCCATACGCACCCGGAAAAAAAGTGTGTGTAAGCGTACGGGCGTGTTTAACGAACAACTCCCGTTAAGCAACGGCAAACCAAAAGCAAACGGCAGGGCATAAAAAAGTCACAAGCCGAAAGAAAGAAAAAAAGAAGCTAAGACACCTCGGGGCGCATTCGCCAAGAAATGACGCGTGCGTATTGAAGAGGAAGGGGAAGAAGGACAGACGAGAAGCAAGTTCGCGCGGAGCGTAGATGAAAGAGAAGGGTAATTTAAACAAAAAAAAGCATTCTCGCCAAGAACAAGGGAAGAGGTGCCGAAAAAAAGGCTTCAGTTTGAACAAAAGGATGTCAGACAAAGAGAACGGAACCAAACGCATCTGACCATCCACGAGTTCCTGGTCATCGGGGCGGTGTGCGAGGCACGAGGGCGAGGACCTGCGATCGTCAGTTAGGGAGTGTAATGAGCAAACGTGAGCGAAACGTGGGAGGGTAAGAAGAAGGCATAAGCAGAGGAGGATAAACGGGACGGAGTAGCAGCGGCAGCAGGAAGAGTAAGAAATAAGCAAGAAGAACAGTGGGAGCGAGAAGAGCAACCAGCGAGGAGCGAAGAGCAAGAAGGGAAAGAAGAACAAGGGGAGCGAAGAGTAACGCGAGCGAAACTGGGGGGCACACCATGGAGCGGAATACGGATGGATACGGCGGAGCGAGCCGGAATACAGTGGATCCAGTGCCAGTGAACACGATGTCACAACGGAACAGAGACAACGGAGTAATGGAGTAGGAGCAGAAGAAGACAAAAAAAGAAAGAAGACCTCACCAAAAACTGGTGCAGCCAATAAGCGAGCTGCGTGAGGTAGTACCGGTCTTCATCGTGCCGCTCATGTGGGGTGGAAGTTAGTCCAGAAGGCGGACGGGAACCAGCGCGCAGGGACGGTGGACATTATGTACTGCGTCACAATACATAGAAGAGAACAGAAGAAGCAATACTCACCGCCCCCCCACACCCCCACCACCGCGTACACCTGCTCGCCGAACCGCAGTAGCTTGCGCTCCCGCGCGATCCCCCCTCGCCGCGCCAGAATCGGGAAGAAGCAGTTCGAGAATAGGGGCCGGAGGAGCGAGACGAGGACGATTGTGTACGTCAGCAGCAGAATGTCGAGGTAGGACTTGACGTATAGGGTCGTGGGGATGAGTGATGAACGGAGGGTGGAGGATAAGCGGGGCAGCGGGTGGGCAGTGTTCCGGAGAGGAAGAAGGGATTGGGGTAGCTATTTGGCAAAGACGACGGGGAGAGAAAGGACCAGGAAGTGCGCTGAGAGGGCGGGCAACGGGAGGCGAGCGGGGACATGGCTCAGCGCACAAGATTTGATGCCTTCGAGTCGTTGGCACCGGCATTTAAAACGGCAACCAGATGCCGGTTGGTTAGTCGGGCCGTGAGGCGAGAAAAAAAAATTCAGACCCATCAAGAACCGGGCCGCGCCACCGGGCACGTGCGTCGGGCGCTTCAACACTGCCACCTAATAGTAAGACCTTTGTTCAACCTTTGTTTCTTCTTCCGACTGTTTCTCCTTCCAACTCTTTGAAGTGCGGACAACGGTGAATGGGCAGAACCAGCAACTTGAACAACTTGAACGACGACCCCGAGTGCAATAATCCTCCGTTCGGAGTCCATTTCTCGCTTAGAACTCGGATTATCGGGCACTGTTTCTCGACACGTCCCTGTCGTTCGCGTTTATGTTACGCCTCAAAGGTGTGGAAATCTCTGTAGTATACACCCACAGCGCCGACGAAGTGGCACCCCCAATGCCGGAGCTTGCGGGTACATACCTCCTGGTCTTCCGCCGGTATGTCTGGCGACAATCATCAAGTTTAGTGAACAGGGTGAGGAGGAGAACGACGTGGACCGAACCCTTTGAACGAGAAGACGATGGATGCGGCTCACCGGCTGCGATGCATCGCACGCGCTGTTGTCGTTCTGGGTTACAAGAGGTGCGTCCGTGTCCGCCCTTGCTGCGTTGTCGTTATGCCAGCTTTCCAATCTTTCGCCCTCGTCTTTATCGCGCGTCTCGCCCACCTTTCCCTTCGACTCCATACGTCGCTCTTCTTCCTCATCTTCTCGTCCTGCCTTTGCGTCCATTCTTCTTCCTCCCCATATCCCATGTGCCGCTTATCTTTCTCCCTCCCGTCCGTACACTCTCGCTAGCCGCCCTCAAACTCTTACCTCCGCCCTCGACGTGGCCCTGCGCAGAAGCCGGCGTGAGGGAGCACGAGCAGCACACGGCAAAGAAGAGTAAGAGCACGGAGCGCGCGGTAAAGAGAAGACGACATGGCCCACCTGAAGATGCGTACGATCCCCTTTCGTTGTGCTCCTCTTCCTTCCTTTATCTTCGTCTTCTTTTGGGGGTTTTGGGACCTCGATCGAGTGGACGGACCCGCACCTAGATCCGTTCCTCGCGGCTCTTGCGCCTCTTCCTTCCCGTGCTCTTCATTCGCCTTTTTCTTCCTTTCTCTATTTGGGGTCGTCGCCTGATATGGCGCCGCGGAGGGGTGTGAGACCTCCGCGGCACGTCGCCCTCTATATCTTCGTACTCCCTCCGTCTTCACGTTGCGCGCGCGACGTGGCTGGTACGACGTTGCGGAAGGCTCGCGCGCCGGGAAACATACGTCTGCGGCAACGGCGGGGGCAGAGGCAGTGGCATACCATTCCTCTTGCGGGCGACGTGCCATTCTTCTCGAAGGTGGCGTTTCCCCACACCTCGCGTGGGGACTCCATCCTCCTCTCCCTCTCTCGTCTTGGCTTTCCGCGCGCGTCTGTCGAGTGTTTTCGGCCGCTTTGTATCTATGCACCCGGCGGGCGTTAGCAATGCGTTACGCCGGCGCTTTTATCGAGACTCGAGATGAGGGCGTCCGCTCTTGGACATCTCTCGTCGTGGCTTTCCGCGCGCGTGTCTTCATCGTAGGCCGCGTCTGCCGGGTGTTTTTGGCCGCTTCGTATCTACGCACCCGGCGGGCGTTAGCCATGCGGTACGCCGGCGCTTTTATCGAGACTCGAGATGAGGGCGTCCGCTCTTGGGCACCCAAACGTCCGCTCTAGGTTGGAGGTGCTTGTTGGCTCTCGTCGCGGCTCGCACCCTAGTCAGCTATGATAAGGCTGCGCCGCATGCGTGACTTTCTCCTTACCGCTCCCCTGCTATTTTGTTTTAGAGTCAGAGAATCGCGCGCCAGCATTGATGGAGCCGAATAACCGCGCTATTCACATTTTATTTACTTCGGTTTTTTCCTTCGATCATAATCGATTAGTGCGCACGTCCACGGATTGCGTATCTAGATTACAACTTGTCCGATATATTTGACTGTTGACTTAGTACATGACCAGGTGTACCGTGTACAGACTTACCTTGTGTGTGGATGACTTCTATCTGCTCCGTTTAATGTACTAGACTACACGCAAAATCCAAGTTCAGCAAGTATTGCGCTCAGGTCAGTTCCTAAAGCTCACCCAACAAAAATCATTATTTCAGGTAATAGCCTTGGTAATAGCTCCCCCACCTGTGGGCCGCGCTTTTGCCGCACTAGTCGAGTTTCTCATCAGATCGAAAACGGTCTAAGCGCGAGATATCCTGCTTTTGTTCATTACTTCCATCACTCGAAGCCATGCGTTGCGAAATGTAATTGCAAGTATGGCCGGAGCGCAAAAGTGTGATTGGTTTCGGAACTAAGTGGATCGCCACTCGGGAGGCTCGAACAAAGTGGCGTTGTGTTTGATGTTTTGACGTGTGTGTAACAGCTTATTACGGAAACCCCGCTTCTGATCCACCACATCTGAATTGAAGCGCGCCGGTAGAACAGATGCATCCTGCCCTAAACATCGCCGAAATCGTGCAACTGATATGTGACTCTGTCGCCGAACTTGATTACCGTGACCAGCTCCGCTGCAAAACTTTCTTGGCGCTGGCGAAAACAGCCACCATCTTCACTCATAGCGCGCTCAATGGTTTATGGGAGCGCCAAACTACACTGATTCATGTGTTGAGGTGTTTACCCGCAGCTGTGTGGGATGATGAGCGGGGGATCTTGGATGACGGTAGCTCGTTTGTGAGTAAAATCTGTCCATCAAAGGCATCCTGGCCAATATTTTTCTAGCATTTGCTTCGCCCTGTTAATCGTTTTGATTTGGAGCGCCTCCTGATCCACTCGATGCGCGTCAGGGTCTTGGATTTGACCGAGAAAACGGAAAACGGTGACTCCCGGGATTTCTGGTCTTCTGGAACAAATACGGCCTTTTCTGACGCATGGTCTTCTGTTCCCTTCTCTCCGAAGCAGTGTGTTTATGGACACAACGGTAAACCAAACACAGTTGCTCCGCCCACATCTTCGGCTGTTTCTCCCCAGTGGTGTTACGAAAATGTGGATGGCCGTCCGAGATATCAGCGAGTGTTCCTTGCTACCCATTCTATTGCCCATACATTCCTCATTTACACCCGTGACATTGGCGACGGACCGATGGACGGACACTAACCTCATTTCGACATTTTTACGGTCACTGGACCGAGTAACGGACCTGGATGTGCCCACATTTAATCGAGCGGCGCTTGAACATCTTGGCAGCCTTGCTACTCTCAAATCCCTCATAAAAGACCACCCTAACGAACTCGCTTGCGAGCTATATCCTGGAGTCATTCCGCCGACGTCGACTGGATTCCCTGCGCTCATTCATCTCTCCTTCTATAACACGCCACCCGACTTCATAGCCGCCCTCATACAGGGACTATCCAACAGTCCAGTTGCGCGCCTCTTTCTCCGCAACGACTTCCCACCGAAATTACCATGAGATCTCTCTGCCTCCTACTCTCCACACACATCGCACACAGCGCGCCCATCGAGGTTACCATGGAACTTGCCCACTACCCCGGCTCGGACGCGCGAGATATTCTCGACGGTCACACAATCTCCCCGTTGTTCTGTTTCGGCCGCATCCAGACACTTCATTTGGAATCCCGAGGAGGGTTAGCCTTTGAACTCGACGATGCCGCATTGTGGGACATGGCTCGCGCATTTCCCGAGCTGCGGAAGCTTTTTTTGGCATATACTGCGGTGTGGTGCACTCCTGGAATAACACTTGGCGGGCTACGCGCATTCGCGACTCACTGCCCGCAACTGGGCAACATGCAGATCGCATTTAATGCAACAGTTACACTGCCTGCCACGGATTCCGCCACACCTGACGTTTTTCAGACGAAGCTCTCATACTTAGATGTCCTCAACTCTCCGATTTCGATGCCGTTGGATGTCGCCCGCTTCCTCTCGGGTATATTCCCCAACCTTGTGGAGGTAATTTGCCACCGCCAGGACACTGAGGATTGCCTAAACTGGGGCCAGGTTATAGAACTGTTGCCTAAGTTTGCTGATGTACGCCAGGAGGAACGGCTCAGGGCAGCGGCCCCCTCTCGGGTTCGATAGCTCTGTCAAATCACATTCCAAATTAGCTATTCTATTCCTTCACGTGTCTACATCCATGCCTGAGAACGGAAGAAGCAAAGACGCAGGCCGGGCGATTTATCTGAAGTCCTATTCCCCTTTCATCTGTCCACATCCGCGACTGACATACACAGTATGCAGCCGAGAGACACACAAGCTATACCTACGTGATCGTAGTCCATGTGTGCTGTAAAGTGAATTCCAGCGTATCTTTTTCTTTCCCGCGTTTACGTATCCTCCACCCAGTCACTACCTTCTACAATTATCACCGGCATAGCCTCTGCGAGATGTACTTTGTCGGCGTCGCGTTCGTGCTTCCAGCCTTGTGGAATCCTGTCCATCCCTGCCCACTGCACCCCCACGTAGTACGCTACGCACCCGTCATTAAACTGACCCGCAAAGGATGGGCACGATGCCTCTGCGGAGAACGGGCAGACGAATCCAAGGAACCGGACGAGGTTCAGCGCGAGAAATGTCGATTCTGGTCTCATATGCGGTGCCTCGCTCGTGATGACCAGTGAGTCGATATGAATAAACTCGTTGTTCACTCGTTGGACTGCGCGAGTATAATATATCCCCCCCCTCCCCAAGTTAAGTACAACAAAGTATCTATAAGTACAGCTAAGTGCCAGGTATGTAGATCCAAGTACCAAGAGAACAGTTGAATTAAGGCCATAGTAACTATGAGGCCAAAAAGTTGGGTCTCAATTTTTTTTTCCGGCCTCGCGGCCGGACTAACTAACCCGCCTTTGGTAGCTGGTTTGAATGCCGGTGCCCCTTGGGCCATAGCGGGAATCTTTATTAAGTAATGCGATGAACCAGTGGTTTTGGGAGATACACTGATCAATTTTACACCGGCTGGCTGCCTCAAACCAGTGAAAGAGCAAGTGTATGGCCGAGGAAAGTCAAGCACAATCATTTTAGGGAAGAACTGCTCAGTTGGGTGATCAATATGAGTGTTCGTCATGCTGCCGCTAAATCCATTGGTACCAGAGGCCCATACTTTTTCTCATGCACATTCTCTTCTGATTTGCATTTATAGTCACATAGTGTGCCGGCGCTCCGCTCCGGTAACGTGATATCGCTTAACAACACAACTTACTGGTCTGACCAACTTTTGAATAGCAGTGACGTTGGAGATAAATCGAGACGTGCAAGGTTGCAGTCGGGGTTTCCAGTCTGGCTTCACTACGGGCTTCAACCTAGTGTTTCCAGTTCCAGAAAAATACTAATGACAGATGCAATGCTTCACATGCGTTATCAGATATCTCAATAACAGTGATAATAATTTGAGACCTAAGAAGAATAAATAAGACAGCCGTTCCAATATCAAGACGGGCAGCTGTTGAATATGAGCGCATTGTTGGCCCATGTCGAGATCTTGACACCGTCGATTTCAGCTCCCACGCTGTAAAAGAGGTTGTCAGTCAAGTTGTGGCTCCATATGGAGTAGGCAGCATTCGCGGCTATGGGCTGGGTTGGGGGCGCGATATCGGTCTCGATGACAATTGGACGACCAGTGCTATCGGTTGTGGCACGCTCAAGGAATACGCGCGACGGATTCACGCCGTTACGTACCTGCGCACGGTCAGTGAACGCTCGTCTCTTGTGCTCTTATACTAAACCCCAACAAACGCACCGCGATGTCCATGCGCGCTGAGACCGGGTGCGGAGAGAAGAGGCAGGAGCTCTCGGAGAAAAGGACGCTGTCTTGGACTGCAAATCCGATGCCATCCTGATCCTCGAGTTGGCCGTTGACGGTGAAGCGCATGGTCTCGATTCCGGCCACGCCGTCAAAGGCAAAATTGACAAGGCTGTACCAGAGTGCTGAGTAGCGGTCCAAGATGGCGCCAGACCTCCCAGCACGGTTGACCTTCAGCGTCGTGTTGTGTGTGCCCCCGACATGATCGTCCCAAAGCATTAAAACCACGGGGCTTTCCTCCGCCGTCGTATTCCACAACTACCGACGATGAGACGAGTTAAACGAGAAAGTTCGCACTTACTCGAACATCAGCAGTGAATACCATGCTGTCGCCGTCCAGGATGAGCTGCAGATTGGCTGGCTTTTGGAGAAAAAAAAACTTTTAGGTCGACTAAATTCTTTGATTAGGAGCAAAGCCTTACCTTGATGGGCAGCGGGGTGACGACCTCCGTGAGCTTCACACGGCTTGGCACAGTATCAACCATCCGAGCGATGAGGGAGGAGCAAGTGGATGCAAACAGTTGCGGGGAATTGGCGAATCTGCACGGCGATCAGCCACCTCACAGATAGCCCACGACGACAAACGTACGAAAGCATGGTTACATTCCCGTCGCTGCCGAAGATGCGCTTGTCGGAATTTTTGGTGTCATTCAAACCCACAATTAGCGGATTTTGCGTTGTGCCGGCAATGTACTCGGAAGCACTACCGGTACTTCAGCGACCGGGGTGAAAACACTCGCGAATAATGGACGCACACCCCGTTGTCAAAGGTCGCGGGGGTGGAGTCAAAGTGCTGCACGGACTGGGTGTTGGTGGGATCGTTGAGGTCAGGTACAACATCGGGGAACAGCGCGTGTTGCACGCCGCCGAACGAATGCCTGGCAATCGTGAGATGGAGGTTGCTGTTATCGCACGGGAAAGAACGCGCACCCGCATGCGACAAGGCTGATCATTTCAGTCTGCGTGAACCCTTGGCGGGCGAAGGCTGCAGTGTGGCTATCCAAGGAATCTTGAGGTTCGGGTACGCCGGGACTGTTGGGCCCATCGGCGTCCACGCGTCCGCCGCGGAACGGAATTTCGGGACCCCCACTTGAAGCATATATTGTGAGCAAGCCGACGGAATATTCTTCAACACCTACCAGTTCTCGAGGGCCATGATGGCTCCAACAGCGATTGTGTCGGCGACTGCGAAAACGGTGAGTGGGCGAGAAACAATAAGACAAACATACTTGACACGTGGCGGTTGGAGCCTGCGCTCACGGCGTCGATGGTGTTGATAAAGCCGTCTCCGACGTTCTGTGGAGATTTGACTCTTGAGGACACCAACTTAAGGCAAAACACACCTCTGCGCGTGCCTGTTCTTCACCAAACCGGATGGACGCGTCCAAGCCTCCTGTGCCGTCGTTCATGTTGTACGTCGCCATGTCATGGTAGGCCTTGGCAGAAGTATATTGATCAGTACGGCAGGGGCTTAAGGAAACCCTCCCGCACCGTGCGTATCCAGTCGGCAGCGTTGGATCTTCCTGACTTCCTGGTTGAGTCGAAGATAAAAGAATTGCAGGGTCCGAGAAATTGCGTAAGGCCTGGTGAGTTGAAGCCGGTTTGATCCCAGCGAAGAGTGTCAAGCGCTTCCAGCTGGGGGTTAGGGTATACCCAGGCGGTCGCGGTCGCGAAGAAGTGGAAAAGTAGAGGAGTGAACATGTTATAACAAGAGAACGAAAAGCTTTTACCACGTTCTTATAAGGTCACAGAACTTATACAGATAAATTTTGCTGATTTGCGTAAGATCCGCTGATTCGCGAGATACTTTTGAATGATCTACTTACGACAACAGAATGTTCGGAGCTTGTTGGGAGCCGACGGTGCTATACAAATATCTGTCCAATTATGAGAAGGTTCTCTTAGCCGAGCTTAGCAACGGCTTATAATAGCTTATAATTAAATAGACCGTGGATATTAATAAAAGGTTTTAATGCGAGTGCCCGCATTTTGTTTCACCGTTTGAGAACGGTAAAAGCAACAGACCCACAGTTTGCTGCATCCAGATAATCTCTAGGCACGTAAACTTCATTTCCGGAGGGGCCACAACTCCAATTTCGCTCTCCTTTGCCAAAAAAATACTTCGACTTATCGGGGATATTTATTTAGATCAATTCTACAACTCTTCCGACATTTCCCTTACGGTGTCAAACTAGAGTTTGGGACATATTACAGCTGTTTCCGAAAACCTTGAGACTCATCATTTTTTTTTGCTCCCGCGGAAATTTGATCAGCGGTAAGGATTTCCTCTTTGGGCTCGGATCACTGCCATCTTCGTCGGCCTTTCGACAAATCCGTTGTGAGATTCGGGTATGGCTTTCCCTCAATAATCTTCGTTTCACTGAATAGAGCAGTAAATAGGCGTGGAAGTCACAGGCCTTGTCTGTGAACTCACCAGCTTCAAGTCCTCTGATTCAAAACTGCGATTTGCTGCCTCCACGAATTTCTGTTCAAAAAGTTCAGTGCCAAAAAGAGTAATCCTTAGCATTGGATCAAAATTTGAACGTGGGCAAAAAATTCTGATGAGCAAATGTACAGCGGTATTTTTAGGACCGGTATTTTTAGGACCGGAAACACGATACCAAGTGTTGGTGGGAACTTCCTGTGCCATGTTGAAGCCGTGTGCGGGGGAGTTGACTTGCGAACGAGGACACCAAACCAAAACGCCACACCGAGTTACGGACTCGCCTTCCTGTCGAATTTATAGATTTCAAGGAGACGGGACAGGCTGCCATCAGCAACTCACAACTTACGGAGCCGTCTCTACATACATAGTCTGATGCCAAGCATATAATCTGAAACACTACGTTGCGGCCTCAGCTGGCCGTCACGCTGCAGAAGACTGGCAAGAATGATCTTGTTCAATCCAGGGGTCACGGAAACGAGGTTGAAACTCCTGAACATGCCCTACTAGCTTGTGATGCATCCGCGGATGTCGTTGCACTCAGGAGCATTTTCTTGAACAACTCTTTATTTGTGTTCCCGCACTACGCCGGTCTTTTGATGAACTCGACAATGTTGAGTTCTTCAAGGTCATGCTTTATGAACGTGCCTCTCTAGTAGTGGCCTCGTGGCAAAATTTGCATATGAAGTCCTCGAGGTGTTCTACGCGATACCTGTTTTCAGGACAGATGTTTGAAAGGGAAGATAAAATGTGCTTACTGTTACTTACGTGTGTGTTGCTTCGATATATCGGCTAGGTTCTACAGCGGGACAGGAGACTGGTTCGCGAGCTCGGCTTGGAAGGTATATTGAAGTCAGGGACGAAGGTGTACATAGAACCTGTAACTAGTACACTGGGATACTTCCTAGCCCCGGCGTCCCTAAATGGGGCCGTGCCGTGTAATGCTACCTACCTACCTACCGGATATCGGCCTGCTTTGAGGCCGAAAACGCCGCCACATGTTCGTGCAAAATCGGCGAGTTATAATTACTTTTTGAGGCACATTGAGGTAAGGCCCTAACCTCTTCAGCAATTCTACTAGTACCAGAATCAGGCCTCAGGATTGAGCCAGCATTTTACGTTTTGATTAATCATCCAGCAGCTTGAGGTCCAATCCGGTTATACCATGCCGGCACCGTGGTTAAGAGCCTTCTTTTACGCGAGTGATTCTGCTTCGTTCCTAGGCAAACTCAAGTCTCAAATATCTCTTCGCTTGAACTTCAACAGGCAAACATCTCAATTCAAGAATGCTAACTCTAGGCTACCAACTTTATACCAACTACTTTATGTTCTGCCTCAGGCCGCCTGTTACACCGCTGCGCTATAACCTACCGCTCAGCTCTGCTGCGCCTTCTTGGATCTTGGTGCAGCAGTCCATGCGTGAGCAGGTAGGAGCCCATGTGCGGCGCTCTCATTCTGGTGACTGTCGACACTTTTCACTACTTTCTCGGGCATATATTGCTGCACAAAGTCGCTCTTCGCCCCTTCGGTGCAAAATCAAAGGATCTCGCAGGCCCGGAGCTCTCCCATTATTCACGCAGCCTCGACTCTTTTCATCCCGTCCTGATACCACATAAATCCTTCACTAAGTTCCCTACCTTCTAGGCAGGGCCTATGGCTAGCCTGTTAAACATATCTAGGCAGAGCACTATGGCTAGTCCGCTTAGACAGAGCCTTTTTAGGTATGCAAAAGTGTGTCTAGCTATATGTAGGTCTTCATATATCCTTTTAGCTGAGTGTACATCTGGGTAGCTATTTCTAGCCGCCTACAGAGCCGAAAATAGCCCATAGGTGTCATCGAAATCCGGGTTATAGTACGGCTGTGACCGCGAGTTGCATGGAGCGCCGCCTCGAAACATCGCAAGAGAGTAAGGAGTGGGCGTCAAGTGAAAAGAGCGAGAGCGGCAGACCCTGCACCCGCCGAGGCCAAGAGGTGTCGAGATCTGGGATCGGGCCCACTGATGAACACACGTGAGGTGACTGATTTCCCCTTTAGGCACACTGCGACTTTTCTGCTCGATTCACGTTTTGCAAGGCCTACATGCTCCCACATGAATGGTGCAAGTAAACAAGAAACGCCTTCGCTCCGCTCCGGCATTGAACGTGATTAAAAACATGGCTGTGCCGATTTGCAAATTGCTTAGGAATTGAGCGTAGAGCGGTAGTACAGGAGAGTTTAATTGTACACTGCCCTACGTGCTTTGACCCATGCGGACTGGACTGTGTATCTGAGTCACAGATCTCGCAACAGATTTCGTAGTATTTTTGGGTCCCAGATTGCGATCCCGGAGCTCCCAGAGCGTCGGCTGATATCATATGCCTTAAATGGTTGATCTGAGATGCGTGCTGCGACAAATGAAGCAGCCTCCGGAAATAGATGGTAGAGGTTTACTGCGATTCAGACCTGACTGAGATCGCCAGAGTATGGAGTTGGAAGCCCGTGAGGTACAGAATGGGAGATCCACAGCAGTTGTTTTTTCCAATAGATGAGAGAGAAAACAATAGAAGTTCTTATTCAGATGTTCAATGATATTAAATTTATTCAATGCTTCCATGATTATTGCGAGACAGAGATCGACGTTGAGCTAGTCCGGAGCCCGAGTTAAATGCTTGTAGTTAGTTGGGCGGGTGTACCGCTGAGGAAGAAGGTGGTTATGTATTATTTGCTTGCTTTCGAACGGCCGACAAAAACAAACAGTATGTAGTGAACAGCAGCCTGGATGATCTGCGCTGGAGTGTGAGATGTGTTGGCTGAGAACCGGCATGAAAGAGCAGTAGGAAACCTCACATTTGGAGATTTGGAGGATGGAATGATCAGCGGTCAGGTTGTTATATGCGCTGTGCCGGTGCATGCCGAAGGGGTTTATCAATATAACTCCATTGCGAGGTTGGGCATATTTTCAGGGTGACGCTGGGACACTGTAATGAGCAATTTTGAAGCGGTAGCAGCAAGAGTCAAAGAGTGCTTACTGTCGAATTCCTGATCGGCGCTGACCGGCTTCGAGTCGATTAGCATGATGAATTGAATCGTGAAATGCAAAACACACACCCGATTCCGGAAGGAAATGGCTGACCATGCATTGCAAGACGCCGTTTGAATACGGGGCCGGTTCTTGATCGCGACTTGTCTGTGGATCTAAGTATGCGAGACCATGAGCGAAGCCATTCATAAAGGCTCGAGGATGTACTGATTTTTGTAAGCCCCGCGGGGAACTCTCGGTTGCTGGAAGTGAAGAAGAGGCGAGAGTGGGGGAAGATAGTGAAAGCGAAGGATCAATAGCTGTCGTTGACTTATATACATCATGCTGCGCATGCTGCGGTAAAGAAGAACCGGATCTTTGGATATCGCAGTAGCTGAAAATGCAGATGAAGCCGGATTGGGATATATAAGGCTGGGAAAAATGAAGGCAGAGCGAGAAATGCACAGTGCCGCGGCGTGGTTCAACATGAGGCAGCGACCCGTCTGTCGTTTTTTGGGATGGATCCAAATCGGGAGAGTCAGCGGACGAGAACCACCCTTAAACCACAGGAGAAGCATTATGAATGGATATAAGGCAAAGAGCGGGGAGAGGAAGCGGAAATGAGAGAACACCCAGATGCGAGAGATTGCGCGTTGCGGCAAAATAATGCTGTGTCATGAGGTTTGGTCCCGTTCGGTGCTACCTGCAGGAGGATGGAATAAACGGAGCTATGTGCTGTAAATGAGGAATAGCTGTAGGCCCTGCTGCGAGCTCGCGAGAGTCGAAAATGTTGGGAACGAAGGACCAGGGAGGAGGAGCCAGAATGGGGATACACAAATGGGGATGTTGCACAAACATGTACAATGACATTCGAGAGATTTCGTTAAGAGAACGGATAATACAGTTGTAGGTAGGTATGTGTATGTATGTGACTGTCAATATAGGCGCAGACGACTTGATAAAAGCTGAAAATGTTACAAAGCTTCCTTCCGCCGCTGCTGCCTGAGACGTTGATGCAGGCTGGGTGGGAAAGCTTGTATTTCCACATGGGGAACCATTTGGGGTGTATTGACAAGGTACGGCCTCATTTGTACGGGTAGACGGGGTATTATGAACAGTATTTACACCACCATCGGTGTTTTGCGCGAAATTCACGGTGTCAGCTAAGAAGAGCGTGAATTTGGATGCATAAAGGCAGCCAGAGACAAGCTAATATCCTAATTACACTAGTTTTGAAGCCCCGCAAGTTTGTGGCCAGCTTAGGCGCATCGTATGCGCGGTGCAATCTCAGAGGGAACGCGCGAGTGGCGTGTTTGCTACTGTTACGAGTACATCACTATGTCACATCAACATCCCGATTTGGGGGGGGGGGGGGGTCATCACGTGTGTTCATCAGTGGGCCCGATCCCAGATCTCGACACCTCTTGGCCGAGGCCGTCTGCACCGCGGCTCATAACAAATCTTGAGCTCAAACCTGATTGTCTAAAAATAGATATGTTCGGAATTCGTTGAAATCACGGCTCAAGCCATGCAAGGAGGTTGAAATTCCAACAACATTTAGTTTCCATTTGTTTATCGTTTACCAGGGTCCTCAAACAAAACGAAAACATAACTAGGTTCGGTACAAGCCCCGTTCTGACGAAGCCACGTGATGCCGGACATGCCGATGACATGCCAGAGCGAACAAACAAGCCAAACAGGCTTCCGTCAGCGAAGGGCCGGCTTGCCGTGCCGGAGCGGGCTTGCTCCGAACCTCAAACATAACGCAGTTTTTACCATTTACAGCTGTTTGCAAATGTAATGGCACTGATCGGAAATCAATGTAAATAACAGCATGCTTCTGTCCAAAATGACAAGTAAAATTAGACTACGGTACCAATGACCATCGGCGCATTCCCGGTCTGGAGAAACCCCGGATGTGGCCTGTTGAAATGTATTGCGTCGGCGCATCTGAGGCTTCGCTCGCTCCTCTTCCTGCCGCCACACCTCACCTATAAAACTATCTTGAGGTGTACTTCGACTTAAAAGAATCAGTCAATCAACGTCATGGTCACCTTCAACGCTCTGCTCCTCCTCATTGCCTCCGCCGCTGTCACCTCCGTTCGCGGGGTCGTCATCCAGAGCTTGCCTAGGAAAACCGGACTCGGCGAGGCAGACTGTGAGTTCACTTATTGATTTATTCCCGCGTCTGCTTGTCTGCGCATCTCTGACCTGATTCTATTCTCTCGGGTTACAGTGCACCCCCCTCTGGGCTCAGTGCACCCCGCCCACCTGGTGGCCACCCACCGGTGACTGCTGCGAGGGCTCCGTCTGCACGGTTCTCAATGTGTTCTGGTCCCAGTGCTTGGCACCAGTGACGACAACGACAAGTGCCTGATCTCTCGATGCTCTGAGTTCTCTTGTGTGGGCTAATTTTCTGCGACCTACGTTGCTTTGCTGAAGCATTTTTTCACAGAAAGGGCTTAGTTTGCTTAGGGTGTACCTGCTGTTGCGCTTAGTTCATCAATTGGTTCTGAGCCATTCAAAGCGAGAATGCCTTGCCCTCATGCATCATGGCTCACATTGCTTGAGATAGCCAATGTGAATCTCAAGGGGTGCTCAATTCTTAGGTCGACCCGGTCAGGTCGTTTAAAATAATTCAATATTTGTACGGAACAAATAAAGAATTCAAACTCCGCTCTGAGTGGCACTTCTCCACTTCTCTTCTTTGTCATCCAGCACCATCTCACACCATCCTACTCTGCATTGTCTAAGCTGTATTAAGTTTCTCACTACCAGCATTGTCCATTGCATTCGGCCTGCGACATCGTCATCAAGAGGATCGGCCTCATCGTTGAGGCCCCGTGAAACTTCTGCTAAGGATTGTCCGGAAAAAATCCAGATTTTGGCCTCAAAAAGCCACTTGGAGGCGAGGTTTTGGATCTCAAAAAGCCACTATCGGACAGGGTCTGTCGTGTGAGTTCAATAGCTCTAAACAGCCAAAAATTTCCCCGGTTTTCCACACTGTTCTTGCTGACTGGCTCATGCGTTCGTCTGCCAAAAACCTACGCTTTTTTTGGTCTTTAGTTCGCATCCCCTCTTGTTATTTTTGGTGCATTTTGTCAAATCTCCGGCCTCAAAAAGCCACTTTCCGGACAACCCTTTCGAAATTTTGGCCCTCGAAAAGCCACTTCTCGGACAAGGAAAACACGAAAAATTCCGCCTAAAAAAAGCCACTTTCCGGACAATCCTTGGCGGGAGTTTCACGGGGCCTCATCGTTGTCATCTGCCTCGTCATGGTCCAGATCCTCCAAGACAATGGATATAGCAAGTAGATTCTCTGAGATGAACAATAGGTCTACTTGGATCTGAGCTTTGGTTGTGCAAAGCATAGGATGTGTGGCAAAGACCGACACAATCGATCGATGTCGGAGTTTGAAATTTGACAGATTATTTAATTATTTTAAACGGGTCGGCCTAAAAATTGAACGCCCCTTCAAGAACACCGATTGCTGTTGATTTGCGCTCCAAGACGGCTGCCCTGAGAGCCCCTGCGCATAATTCTCACCATATTCCAGCAGTTACATCAGTTCCTCAGGCTGCAGAGAATACGGGGGTGGCTCTTCCGCACCCATCGCCCTGAGACGCACTCAGTACCGCAATTTGCCGGGAGTCAGTATATTTTGACGCGGCCGGCGCGCACTGACGCGGCACCGGCACGGCATGACTAAACCCATCCAGAACCGAGCAAAAACGATTTCTAAAGACCTATTACAGTACTATTATCTTGAAAATGAATTATATCTCATCCTTGCAATAATCCATTGAATTTCACAACTAAAGTTTGGCTGGAATCAATCCTTCATACTGAAAAGAACTGAAATCAATCTCCTACAAACAGCCAGTGACAGGTTCTTTCATTAATACTGCAACTGCATGGGCCACCGTTGTATTTCAGTTTAGAATACCCATATATAGGGGAGTCCACCCATACTGTGCACGTCAAAGTTAAATTTACCACACGTGGGAAAAGTCACGTAAAGTCAAGTAAAGTTCCAAGTTACGGAAAAAAGTTTCTTTATTCACTCTCGTCGCAACTAGGGTCTAGATGTATATAATGAATGGCATCTGCTATCTACTTACCTAGTTCCTGACACGAATCATGATTGGATGGCAGAACTTTCCAATTGGTTTGGGGAGCAGTTGGGGGTCCAGGGACGATGGTGTAATTTCACTTGCTTTGTAATCCGGGATAATTCCTGGAAACTGGTGTTCGTTATTCAGACCGTGCCGTGTAATGCTACCTACCTACCTACCTACCTACCTACCTACCTACCAACATGGAGTTCCTGAAAGCCATTATTTACCCGAGATCCACATCAGACTTTTGACAAAAAAGTTGTGACCTTGTGACCCTTGTACAAGGCCAAACAAGGGCACAAAGCTCCCCTTACGGCCACAAGTAGGACCTAACAAGGTCGAACAAGATCAACAAGCTCACAATCCACAAGGTCAAAATATTCCCAAAAAGATTTTTTTTCTAAAATTGTTCTGGATCGCATTCAACATTTTGTAGTGGAGCATTTTTCATTTTTCATGCTTTTGACCTTGTTGTACTTGTCAACAAGCTCACAAGGCCAAAAAGGCACAAGTTTTTTGTCAAAAGGCTGATGCACGATCGCTCTGGTTGTCAAATATGGATTTGATGTCCTTGAATTGTTCTACGCCGTTCCCGTGTTTCGTTTGAGTGAGGCTAATCTGGGTTGCTGTGGTGACTGTTTTGCTTCTCTGCATTCTTCAGCTCTACCGCGGCAAGTCTCTGTACTGCGATTGTGAGCTAGGTTGATCAAATTCTAGTGCGTGTACAACGGGATACTTCCTGGAAACCGGTGTTCATGCGTGGACCGTGCCATGTACTACCACCTACCCACCACAGGCATCATGGTAGGTAGGTAGGTAGGTAGCAATACACTGCACGGTCCGAATAACGAAGGCCGGTTTCCAGGGATTATCCCGGCATACAAGCAGGCTACTTAGACGTCAGTAGACTACACCTTCGCCCCTGGACCTCTATGCATTTGCCGAACCAAGCTCCCAGACCCCATGAAGTTTCCCCCATGCCCCAGGGTAGAGCCCAAGTCATAGATAGAAGCAAAAATATAAATACCACTTGCAATCTGAATCATATTGAAGACTTGTTGAGCAATCACCCGTACGCGCACTGGAAAGAGAAGGGTATACTAGTACCAAAGAACAATTTCCTTTTTTCTGCTATGTCATAAATTAAGCAACAGACACCGTTTCAAAGTTTGCAACGCTAACTCTTTTGGATGTGGTGTAACCGGTAATTGTAAGCCCAAACATTGACGTAGAACAGTATTTGTAAGGGAAAAAATTGTCCAAGATCTGCTAGCGAATTTGAGAGTGCAGCGATGAGGGTACAGTATTGCAGCAGCCCACCGTACGTAGTTCCAGGAGAAGGGAGCAATTTTTTTGATGTGATCCAACAGTTTGCCCAGAGTTGGAACAGCACTGTACATCACAATAGAATTTGCAAGGTGGCACCTTTTTCGGATGCTGCTGTTACTCAGAGAGTCTCGTAGAATTCAGGGAAGTGGCCATTAAATTGCAGCTATATTTCCGCAAAACTGCCGATGGTGGGAGCAGATCAACTGATTTCTTCAAGCGAGAGTTGACAAGCCATCAAATTTATATAATTTTAGCGATGGTTGACTTCTCTCAGTGGTCCCGTCGGCTCAAGCACAGTCATCTGGAAATATATATTACTTCAATCACCATACAATACCAGCCTGCTTCTTGGCACTGTGTAGATTTCCAAGGCTGAGAGGAAAAAACATTGGGCTGGAAGTGAGAATGGAGCTCAAATAGCCAGACGGCACTTGTGATTTCTCTCATGCGATGATTTTCTGCTCACAAAAGTGGACTGATTATACAGACCTGTAGAGATTACAGATGGTTTACATAACTGAGACGACTTGGTAAGAAATACTCATGGAAAAATCTGTGATTGAACGTAACAGTCTGGACGACTGGACTCAATGTGTGCAGTGAGCAACAACATCAGCTGTGTGTGAGTCCAAGTCGGTCCCAGACTTGCACAAGCTTGTCATTATCTAGGACCACTGAGGTTCAGGGTAGATATTACTAAATTAGTAGCTTGCGAGCAAGACGTTCTGATCTGCTGCAAATTTTGACATGGGCAAAAATTTCTGATCAGTCTCAAAGTTTTCGGAAACAGCTGTAACAGCACCAACTTCCATTGTCTCATTATCGACGAGTTCCTCACCGATTCACGACCTTTGGGGCTCGTTATGTTCGTATTAGGATCTAATTCCTTACTATGTGCTTTATTGGCCGATACAGCCTGATTTTTGCTCAGGTTTCTTCTCATCCAAGTGCGCTTGGACTTTCTAGGTGCTTGACATTAGCCACTCTGCAGCGAGTAAACCTTCAATGATAGGGATTGCTGCCATTACATATCGATTCATAGGACCAATTTAATGAACTGGGAGTAGTCATCAATAATTCATGCATCAGATTCAGTGCTGGGAGTTCAGTATTGTCTCAAACGAGATATCTTCAAACATAAAGATCTGGAGATTTTTTGTGGAGCAAGAACTTTGCAATCTCTCATATAAATCTACCGCATGGCTATTTTTATGCCCTTACTGCGCCTTAGGGGTGTACGGCTCAAACTTCCTCAATCATCGTGATTTTCACCAATCTGTTCCTCGGAGAAGCAATTATTTCTACCAATAAGATGCATGTAACCTATCATTTGAATATACCAGACTGTGTATTGGTTCCCCCATGATATATTCAAGCAATTTTGTCGCAGTTATCACTGCAAAAATACACGATCCGAGCACACAAAACCCCATTTGAAGGAGCGTTAATGCCGCTATTCACTGATTACTCCGAAGTGGCCCACTTCCCAGCGGGATATAGTATCAGTTGTTTTGAGGCAATGAGGCTTACACATCGCTTTTCGTCATTATTTATAGTAAATCTCTTCATATCTTGACGTAGAAGTCCATACAATGGCCCGGAGAAAATCACTTCTGAACCGTGCAAGTAAAGTAAATTGGTACCACCCGTGGGAAAGGAAAGTAAAGCTAGCTGTGCCAAAATTAGGCGGTAGGTAATTGCAAAAATAGTACAGTATGTGCATTTCTGATCACAGGACCGTGATGGGCCACCGACTCACGATCTGCTGCGCTATACAGCGGACGTTCATGCCCCGACGGACCGGGCGAATAGTCTCCTGAGGGGCCGGAATGTGCAGCGCCCTGACTTTTGGTCTGTGTCTTTTCTGTTTCGTCTGGCAGAATTTCCATCACAATCCGAGTCCATGCCTCGCATTTCAACTGGTAGCTTGATGCTAGCAAATTGTGTTTCTGATTTCTCAGGCATGCCCTTGATTTCCTTTCATCGCGGCCCAAGGATTCGCTCATAGGAGAACCTGCAGAGTTGAGAGGTGTTAATCAAGTCGAATTCGGGCTATTTCCGTGGGACCGGCAGCCCCGGGTTCTATCCTCTACTCCATGGTCACCACCCCTCGTTTGGTCCCGATGAATGTCCTCTTTCTCGAGGCGGTCCGGTACGTGTTTTAGATTTGAGCGAATATAAAAACGGTTGTGCTCGAGGCTCAGGTTACCTTCAGATTCACCACTTGACAACAGTAACTCCTCGTGGTCAGCACTCACAGCCATGTTCGCTCGTCTTTCTGTACTTGCCATTCTCGTCGCTTTGGTTAGCAACGCCATGATCGACAAGCGTGCTGCTCCCAGTGAGTGCGGTCGAAATTGTGCAAGATTGGGACTCTGACCGGTATCTCAGTCAATCAGTTGGTGGGTTATGCAACCTTGAATGGGGGTACGACAGGAGGTGCTGGTGGGCCCACCACGATGTTTGACTGCTTCCCTTCACATTTTGATTTCGACTGAGAAAAAATGCTTGCAGCGTCACGTCTCTTGCCGCGCTTCGCACAGCTGTCACCGGAGCGACCCCGAAGATCGTTGAGATCAGTGGCATTATAACGGGAGGTATGTTGTTGAATTCAGCTTCTCGATTGCCGCGCCTGGGCTGACCTGCATTGGCCAGACGGCGAAACCATTGACGTCGGGAACCAGTATGTATCCTGAATTGGGTTGTTCGAAAAGCATGGGATCAGCGTCGCGCTGCGTCCCTCTTGGTCAGTGCCGTCTCGATCCACGCAGACGAGCTCACGGAATCTGCCTCGACTCTGGGTTAGCTGTATTTTAGTAGCGAACATGCTGATTATTTCCAACAGCACGACTGTTGTCGGCATTGGGTCCAACTCCGGCGTCACCGGCGGTGGGTTCCGTGTCAAGGTAAGTCGAAAGGAAATATTCTGCTTTTATTCGATTTTGATCTTATTCAAAGAATTCCTCATAACTCAATGAGCTCTGCATGTATTGACCTAAAAACTAGATGGAATTAACGGGCTAATTCCTATGCAATTAGTGATAGAGCTAAAGTAGCGAAAACATTATATTTTTGGGTGTCTTGAGAATGTCAGAGTTTCCAGTGAGACTCTGGGCTGACATGCCCAAATCACATCCAAATAAGCTGGATTTTCGGGAGGGGCTGTTTGTGACTACTTCTGTAAATGTCATAGAGCCAGAACAGTGTATAACCTTTCCCCTAAGCTTTGCAGCTCATTGAAACCAATTTTCGATCAAATGGGATAAAATGACCTTATCTACCTGTCCTCTTTGGTAAATCAGCTATTCTGGCTCTATGACATTTAAAGGAGTAGTCGCAAACAGCCTCTCCCAAAAATCCAACTCATTTGGATGTGATTTGGGCATGCCAGCCCAGATTCTCACTGGAAACTCTGACTTTCTCAAGACACCTAAAAATATAATGTTTTCGCTACTTTAGCTCTATCACTAATTGCATATGAATTAGCCCGTTAATTCCATCTAGTTTTTAGGTCAATACATGCAGAACCGTCGAGTTATGAGGAATTCTTTGAATAAGATCAAAATCTTCCCAAAAAGGGATTTTTTTCGCCGCGCCATCGGTACTGACATTAGCTGTAAACCTCGGAAATTGGATGAGTATTGATGGAGTTATAAGCTATATACGACACAGGGGGATATCATATGCAACATATTAGTAGGATACAAGTTAGCTGCGGTCCGTTTCAGATCACGGCGGTAATTGATATTATTGGATAATATCGTAGACTGACGGAGAAAAGAAAAAGCCAGGCTGTATGTCACACCCATATAATCTGAAGGCCACGGGCACCACAAACTATAAGTCTGAACACATATTGACATTGACTAGTGAAACTGAAATTGCCACTGCACCTTTAGCTATGTTCAAGCTGATCCACTGGTTGAACATTTCGAGTTTTTCAGTGAAAAAACTGGTGAAAGACTTGAATTTTTTATCACCTATTTTTTCAGTGAGAAAACAGGTGAAAATATAAAAGTATTTTCATATTTTTTTGACTTAAAATAAAAATGAAGTGAAAAATGTGAAAATACTGTTACATTTTTCACCTGCTTTTTCACTGAAAAACTCGAAATGTTCAACCAGTGTGATTGGCCAATCATGAACAAGCCAGCGACTTCAACAAAACAATTTATGCAATGCAAGCCAATTTCTTCACCCAATTTATCCACTGAGGTCAAATGCAGGCCAACCAATTCTGCACAGGTGATTTGTGTAGGGGGTTTAAGACACTGTTAGTATTTGATTCTAGGCATCTTAAAGAAAACCAGCTTTATTTCCCCTTTGTGGTGTACCATATGGTTGGGAGCATCTACTCATAATAAGTCTGGGGAGGAATTGTCTGGACTGTGCGTGTGGTAAGGAGAAAATGACGAGGCTTATAGCACCACATTAGTGCTAAAAGCGGGTGACCCGTATTAAGCCGCATGCACGACATAAAAGCGAACAAGGTCCAGGTTCCTACCCAGCTGTAGTGTCAAGGTTAATTACAGAGGAGGATTTTTTTTAAAAGTGGATACCGAATTGGGTTACCAGATATACCGGACCGTTGTGACTGTTATGTGACTAAGTGACAAAGTTGGTTGAAGAACCTCTCCACAGCGGCTGGACGAATATATATACAAACAACATAGCCACATTTTCATCAAAATCACAAAACGCGTCTCAAATACCCGCCACAGTGTGAATAAAAATTACATTTGTAATGAGTGAGTTTGGTACTGCTATTACATTGTTTCCCCAGAGTTTGAAGAATTAAAATAACATATTTAGAGGAGAACTGACTGAAACATTACATACATGCAACCTGGTAGCCTACTGCTACTGAGGACATTGCCTTTTCATTCCAAATGACAGCTATATCATTTATGAAGATGAAATAATGTCCCTGGCAATGAAAGACCAATTTTATTCACACTGTGGAAGGTATTTGAGACGCGTTTTGTGATTTTGATGAAAATGTGGCTATGTTGTTTGTATATATATTCGTCCGGCCGCTGTGGAGAGGTTCTTCACCAACTTTGTCACTGAGTCACATAACAGTCACAACGGTCCGGCATATCCGGTAACCCATTTCGGTATCCACTCGAAAAAAATCCTCCACTGTATATTAACCTCGACACCGCAGCTGGGTAGGAACCTGAACAAGGTCTGTAAAGAAAAGGAAAGATTTTGTCAGGAAATAAAATCAGTAAAGTAAAATGGAAATAGGTAAAAGGTCGAAGAGGGTGAGTCAAACCATCAAGCAGGGCTTATCGAGGAAGGGGAGAGGATTTGCAGGTCAATATTGAGAAATCCTGCAGTGAGTGCAGAAGAGGAAGAGGCAAGACGCCAGCAATCGCCGTGCTGCATCAATGTCGCTGAAAGTCAACCGGAAGCCAGGCTCCTACCCAGCCGCACATTACGAGGTTAATATACAGAGGAGGTGGGGTTTTTTAGCGAATACAGAAATGGGTTACCGGAAATTCCGGACCGTGTGACTGTAATGTGACTGAGTGACAAAGTTGGTGAAGAACCTCTCCATGGCGGCTGGACGATAATATATACAAACAACATAGCCACATTTTCATCAAATCCGCAAAACACATCTCAAATGGCTTCCATAGTCCGAATAAAATTCGTCTTTTATTGTGAGTGAGTTTAATACTGCTATTTCATTGATCCCCTCTAGTTTTAAGAGTTAAAATAACATGCTTAGAAGAGAACCGACCGTAAGTATTAAATCCAGGCAACCAAAAGGCCAATTGCCACTGAAAAAGTTTATTTTTCATTATAAACCGCTGCAAAACACTTATGAAGATGAAATAATGTCCTTGAAGATGAAAGACGAATTTTATTCAGACTGTGGAAGCCATTTGAGATGTGTTTTGCGGATTTGATGAAAATGTGGCTATGTTGTTTGTATATATTATCGTCCAGCCGCCATGGAGAGGTTCTTCACCAACTTTGTCACTCAGTCACATTAGAGTCACACGGTCCGGAATTTCCGGTAACCCATTTCTGTATTCGCTAAAAAACCCCTGTATATTAACCTCGTAATGTGCGGCTGGGTAGGAGCCTGACCGGAAGTCCGCTTACAAGAAACAAGACCTGAGAGGATAAGTGCCCGGCAATCCAGTATGTGCGCTGGCTCTAAGGACCCCTGAGAAAATACTGTTTGGAAACTGTTTTAAACTGTTTATTAACCGTTTCCGTTTAATTTGCCCAGGTTTGTATACGAACACTAAACGGTTGGAGCCTTAAACACTCATAATACCCGGAGGGGTCTTGCACTCTTTTGAATTCCATTTGAACCCAAGTGGATCTCGCAGGATTCGCAGCGCTGTCCAGGGATAAGAGGTAGGATACATTTTTAGCCCAGCTATGTCCCCTCTCAAACCATACCGGGTTGTAGCCGGAAATACATGTGGCCCAACTATGTACACTAAACTACGCCAATATCCATTTACCTTCGTCTGTTTCTGGAGGACGTTCCGCAGACAGGTCGTGTTCCTTCTCCGATGCTTCTTTCGACTCCTTTCCGGCGAAGATTTCTAGCTCATGATCAAGTTTCTCTTCCTAGTTCCTTGGCAGCGGAGCTTTCGGCTGACAGGAGACTTGGAAGCTCAATGTGCAAACTACAAGGACGTAAAGACCCATATTATATTCAACTCCGATGTGATACATTCAAATTTGAGCTCTGGTGCCCGCCATCCGCATCAGGCTTGACATCCTACGCAAACGTCCAGCGCTGAAGCGCGCTCCCGATCGCCGGGCTCATTATAATCTATACAGCAGGAATCAACCACAGCACGACGGAATTGGCTGCACCCATTTTACGCACCCGGCCGAAGATCGGGCTCGTCCCGTCGAACAGGGCCGCCCACACAGAGTCGGTATCTGGAAGCTTGATCTACATCGAGTTGCCTAAGTCCAGTGGAATAGTAATATAATATTATGAGGCGCACCACAAACTCGCCCCCGCCCGCAGACTCGACTGCGAAGACCGTGGCATTATTTGCGCCATTGACGGTGACCAGATGGTTCTAAGAAATTAGCACTGTGGTGAGTTGCGTGGGAGGAGCGGTCGAGGAAGCGCACATTAGCTCCGTTGACGGCGATCCACTGGCCCGTTCCGAGGTTCTGGAAAACGTACTTGTCCGCGCTGAGCTCGGTGCGCTCCCACTGCATGTGAATGCATGAGAGATGCGGATTAAAAGGGACAAGGAGTCAAACGGCGCACGATGCCGAAGTTCCCGGGCGGGGCGGCCGCCTGCCCGACAAGCACTTCCAGAGGGGGGGTGCCGGAAAAGGTAACGACCGGGGCTAGGTTGGAAACACTGGCCATCTTGACTGGGACAGGAGCCTGGATGGTCTCAGCTGGGGAAGGACGAAGAAGGCAGAGTAGGAGTTACCCTGCGCGCCACATCGATGCCCTGCAGAAAAAATGGCATCACTGCGAAAGTTGAGTGAGACGAACGAGTGCTTACGTCCGCCGGGAGGGGATTGGGAGAGGCGTGCACAAGCGAAAGCGCCAACAGGGCAAAGGAGATGGGGCGGAAAAGCATTTTCTGTCGCTGGCGCAGTAAGCAAACGATTAGTGGTGCAGGACTCCTCGGCGAGCGGACTTTTATAAACGAGAACCGGCGTCTGATTTCTAGAAGGAGGTGGCGACTCGGACTTCCCAAGTGACCGAGCCGAGGCGGGAGGTAAGAATAGTGTAGTAAGAATCAACCTTTGCTAATTATATGGTAAGAATCAAACCCCGCACTATTAAAGGGCCTTGACACTGAATCTTCCATAAGTCAAATTAAACTTTTCTAAAACCAGCCTCTGTCGCCACCAACTTACCCTTTCTTCGTCATTCTCAAGGCTGTGCCGTGCCGCCTTGGTGTACTTGCACTGGTTTGAGTCTTGACTTATACAAGATGCTCCCGAGGACTCTAGGCACCCAAACCTAGTACTACGGTTCATTCCATTCTACAGCCCCTTTACGCCATACTTGTAGTAACAATCGCCACTTCCCCGTAAGTATCAATACAATTCTCAGACGGCATGCCACACTTTACCACATCCCACCAAGCCGGCCTCGTCCCGACGTTCCCGCTTCCATTCACGAGCTGTATGACTCGAATATAGCGGAGGAGAGTCACTGCATTCAGAGACCCTTCAACTTGAAAAGCGTCGAGGCGTCTCGACGTTGATGCTGAAGCGCTGATAATCGGATCTAGGCGCGTGTTAGGCCGCCCAGACGCCACACGTCGAGATGCGCCTATGCTAAACCATTTCCGTTTACAAACGTTCATAAACGGAAAAACTGTTTATATTTACCGTTTTGTTTACTAAACAAACGCTTACTACGCAGTTTAAACGGCTGTTTACTTGGCAAGTGGAGGCAGGTACTGATGTCCCCTCAAGGATGGATCACTTCCTTCTCCAACACATCCCAGAAGTACCTGGGTGATCAAATTCAACGGTTCAACTGGATCACCAACAGATAATGTCATACACCGGCGGCGTTAGGACAATACAAATGGCGTGTATTGTCCCGGAATGTCGAATTTAGGGTCCTCTGAGCTGATTTCCTCGACAGGAAGGCGTTTGGTTTGATTATAAGTGAGTTTGGGACAATACGGCAATGCTAGCCATCCTGAAAATATTGGAATAAATAGCCGTTTTTAAACGCTTATGAACATTAGTAAACTGTTTACTAACCGTTTCCGTTTAGTAAACAAGGATTCGTAAACGAAAACTAAATGGTTGAGCCCTCCCGCGGGAAGAAGAAAAAAGGCCGAGAAACGCGCGCGCGCAGCCCACCCAATTCGCTCTCCTCTCCGTTGGCACACCCGCCCGTGCACGGGATGACGAGACGTAGATTAAAGATTCTTTTGATGTGCAGCATATTCTCATCAAATGCAGCTCATCAGAGCAAAAACTCATAGAAATCGGTACGAAGCGTAGCGTTACGACAGCGGCCACACCATCGACACATCAATGGTTTAAGAAACGCAGACATGAACGTACGGAGGGTTAGGGTTCTCGGCTTAAAGGATGTTGAGCTCCTCGTAGGCAGAAGTGAAGGTCGCCGTTCTCGTCATGGACTGTGACGCAGCGGCATTGTCGTTGCTTGACGCGCTGACCCTCACAGTGATGGCAAAAGTAGGGCTAGCAGCTCCGTAGGGCGGCCGCCGTAGCAAAAGTAGAAGAGGTCGCAGATTCGGGGCTTTGGATTGCATTAGCATGAATGAACGGTGGACCGTCAGTGGCGTCGTCAAGTTGGTGGAAGTTATCGACTTTCCGCCCCCGTGTTTCCTTTTAAGGCATTCCCGCTTCGGGAACGGCACATCCGGCCAACGAGTATTTCGATCTCCGCCGGGCAAGAGTTGTCACACCGGGTTAAGTAAGTGGCAGCGAGTTTGGCAGCGCTCTGCAAAGTTGCTGATTGCAGAAATGAAATGGAATATCTTGATAGAGCATAGGGGAATTCTGGATGAATTTATAATGCTAGATACACAAAGTTTAAATATAACTGGGATACAGGTAGCTACACTAAAAAGAGCCTCATGGGGGCGTCAAATAGGGGGTTTGGTGAGAGGAGAGAGGGGTAGAAGAACAGGGGCATGAAGAACTCGCGCTCCGTCGCGTTCGTCGTGTGAAATACGGCTGCACATGCACCATGACCGGGCAGTGGCATGCGCCGCCGGGCGCACGGTCAGCAGTGTTAGTGTGGCGGCAATGTGGCAGACAGTAGAGAGCGGTGGGTGATTTCGTTGTGGATCAGATGTGAGAAGAGCTGCAGTGGAGTCAACGATGACAAACGCGTCGCGAGGCGCATCGCCGGAAAGGTTGGCCGCATTGACCCAAGAGCTGGCGACACCAGTGGTTTAAGGAAGCCGTCGTGGATATGAGTTAACACGGAAGATAGAACGTCTCGGCGACGGGAGTGGGGGCGACCGACGAGCTGGCGACGCTGGTGGCATGGTGGGCGGAGGACGGTGTGACCTGTAACACGTCGGGGTTTGAAACTTACCTGCCGTGCCGAGCGCGCGCGAATCAAAACTTCCTAATAAGGAGATGCTTAGTCACGAGTACGGGGGCGGAAAGTCAAAGACTGTTGGTGGAAGCAGTGTGTGTGTGTGTGTGTGTGTGTGTGTGTGCACGTGTTTGGCAGCGGCGTTGATAACGCAGTTATTCACGTCCCGTTGATCCGGCTGAGGTGGGACGCTTTGACCGGGCAGTCTGCCGGTATTATTTACATGACTGGTGGGATGGCCGGCAGGCGGCGAGGCACAAACCAAATTGAAAAAAAGATGTGGAATTATAATGGTCGTGGTTAATCAAACTACTTAAGATATTTGGATGACCTTCATCACACTTTATCCTCGACAACATCACATACGTTGCTGCGGTGCTGGTGCAACTCGACAAATGGACCGCTCCCGCATCAAGCGAGCGGCTCTGTGAGTTGTGAGCGGTAAAGCTGAAGCCAGCAATGATGGGAACTTGGTGACGGCGTGTGCTGTACATGACTTCACTGCGCCGCCTTTTGTTGAGGATATACAAGATGTAACGCACACATTTATCTGATGTGCGGCACATTCAGCTATATGCGGCACATCTACGCAGTTGCGGCACATTCCCGGCACCTTACGTGCCGTGCTTGGTAGCTGGCCCCAACGCGAATGGATTACGTGTAGCGACCAATTTTCTTCGTCCTCCTTTTACCACCACCACCTTGACCACCAACACTCGCAGCGACGCCTCGAGACCTCCAAATATCTCTCCACCACTTCAAGCCATCGACGCATTATGATGCAGAGCGAGATTTCATAGAAAATCTATCAAGTTACATTCTGATGGAATTTCGAAGCTATGTACGTCGCGTCGCGTCTTTTTTTTGACTAACAGAAAATGCTCACGGTTTCGTGAACGCAATAGGTGTACAGCGGCTGATTTTATCGGCCAGGCCACTAACGAGTAGTTCTCGGATCAGAATATCGGTCCGGGTCTCTCAGCAACAGCCTCTGCGACTTCCCTTGCGGAGGCGCTCCAGATTCCCCCCCCGGTGTCCCTCACCTTTGTCCCCCCGTCCTATTTTCCCTGCTATACGGCTCAAGCTCACCCTTAAGGCCCGGGCCACACGGAAAGAGGTGTATGAATCGAACATCATTACCTCACCAATCTCGTAGATTACAAGTCTTACAGTGCAAATATACCTTGAAAAGCCAGAGGCACCCATCAAGCTTCGACCATTGAAGCGTGGCACAAAATACACCGCATCTTACAGAATGTGCCGCATCTTAGCTGAATGTGCTACATGTAAGCTGGATGTGCCGCACATCACATAAATGTGTGCGATACATCTCGTCCATCCCGCCTTTTGTACGTGATAGACTCAGCGCTAAGCCCGAGTATCAGGCGATGCGGATATTCGGCAGCGGGATCAGATGAAGTGTATGCGGGGACTTCCACATCTACAGAAATTGCGTAGCGGTGGCCCTGTCATATCTCGTATTTCAATCCCACAAGGGTCCCACCGCTTCCGTTTGAGATGCCCAGTCCGACGGCTATATTGTCCACAACGAAGATGGCCGATCAACTACAGCTCTGTCCCATAGCTACTGGAGTTCGGAATGTGAATTAATTGATATTGATGATTTTCGATGAAGAGAGCTGAAGGAGAGAGACGCTTGCACCAGCCATAAGGTATACAAAGCTGCAGGATTGGGGAAGAGGTAGAGAGACAGGTGGGTATTATTGAGGTTTGGAGAGTCCCAGACACCTGAAAACGGGAGACCCAGAACGCGAAATCAAAAGTGGCAAGTGAATCATGAGAGCGGCAGAGCTTGAAGAACAGATAGGGAGCTACAGTAGATTTAGTGGTAATTGAAGTGGCGAGAAGGTGTAGGAGAAGAGGTAGAAAGGGGCTGGGATAGGAACGGCAAGAAGTGGGCATGGCTCCGAGAAGCGACGAGGTCCACGTGGCATTCATCAGCAAATCCTGGGTCCACTATACAGCACTAGGTAGCACTATGTAGTGGCCATAGTGCCATAGTGGCTGTAGTGAAGGGTGGGGTCTGCATAGTGCTACATAGTGGAACGGTTCCACTATGTAACACTACATAGTGGGCTATAGTGCCTGTTCAAAGAAAAGAAATAATATTTCACCGTCCAGTCCACATCAAACAACCAAATATGAAGGAGGAAAATGGTATATTAACGGTAGCGAGATGTACACAGTTGGTATTACTCATACATGCACCACCATTCAAACCCGCTTTTTCACTCACCAACAGGTCGGCTACAGCATACTGGATGACAATTTGACACCTATCTGTCCCTACAGATAACATGTCAGTTCAAATCAAAGTAAGAACAAAGATAGCTTACCTGCCAATGAGTAAACACTAGAACGGTAGTGTGAACTTCAAGGATACAGTCAGTATAAATAAGGAACCATCACAAAGGACTTGCCTGTCAGCGCCGGGATAACATGCATGAACAATAGGTCGCACAGAGGATCACTAAAACAGCAAGGACTCAGTGCAGGTTGAAGGGGAAGAGAGTAACATACTGTCACGGATCACGCCGAGGTGGCTGTCATACCGTCAGCCAGACGTGCAGGTAATGGAGGACATACAATGTCCTCTTGGGTGACAACAATGCTTCCATAGAACAATAATCCTGTGAGGTGTGAGTCAGCGGGTGGTTACAGGTGACATTGGAAAAGGTAAGGGAGAATGTGGAGCAAGAAGAGGGAGTACAGTGAAAAGGTTCCAGACAAGAGTCATCTGCATCAACGACCTCGCTCGCCAACGTGATCTTGCCGTTACAGAAATCAGGCATGCCAAGCAGGAGGATAGTGGACTTTATGAAGAAGAGGGGTACAAGAAGAGGAGTGAATAAGGAAAAGATAAAGATGGAAAAGAAAAAGAAAGAAGGGAGTGGGCAACATACTGTTGACCATGACCAGTGACAAGGACCCTCGCTATCCACGCAGCGGGGCCCCGAGAGGCAGGGAAGGTCAGGAGAAGTCAAATGAATGTGAATAGACAGACGCTAGGCCTCTCTTGGTGTGCGGGTGGTGGCGATGGTGGTGGTTGAGGTGAAAGAAGGATGGGAAGACGAACCATGGCCAAATATTTGTTTTGTTCCATTCCCATCACGTGGGTGCATCGCCTCTCAGTATATCTTCAAGTTCACCAACTTCTTGGATCTACCTCGGGCTCCACAGGTGGTGGTGGATGTGCAACGACAACAACAGCCAGCGGGGCCGCTGGCGGCGGAGCAGCTCGGGTGCGCGGCTTGGGTGAGGCGGCGCAGCTTGGGTTTCGGTGGTGGGGCAGCCTTCGGCGTAGGCGGCGTAGCCTTGAGGCATTCGACAAGTACCAGCACAAGAACATGCTCATCCTGTACAATGCCGTCTGGACGCTCGCGGACGCCACACTGCAGGACCCGCGGTACGTCGAGATCCTGATGCCGCCGCTGACGAACTGCTGGGCGTGGCTGAAGGACGACGACGAGGACCTGGTCCCGCTGCTCGAGTGCCTCCTGAGTCGCGTTCATCACCATTGCAATCGGCGTGTCCTTCCTCCCGTACGTGCCTCCCGTCTTCAAGCACTGCACCAACATCATCCACACCACGCTGCTCAAGTACCAGCAGTACCAGCAGAACCCCGACATGGAGGAGCCGGACACAAGTCTTTCCTCGTCGTCGTGCTTGACCTGCTCTTGGGGCTCACGCAGGGGCTCGGAATGGAGCTGTAGCTGCTCATCGCCGCGTCGAACCCGAACCTGCTCTCGCTGCTCACCGTGTGCCTCAAGCACCTGCAGGCGCCTGTGCGTCAGAGCGCGTACACGCTCGTCGGTGACATGGCGATGAGGTGCTTTGTGCTCCCGCGCCCACACATGCCCGGCATCATGGTGGAGCTCATTACGGCGTTTAGAGCCTCGTCGACATGCGCAAGACATGACCCAATACACCCTCTGTACCATTAGCTCTTTCTTTTCTTCTCTCTGCCCTTTTATCTTCTTTCTTCAAGTTTCTTTATCCCCTGCCCCGCCTTGCCGTCCCGATGCCTGCTCCCTGCGGGCGGCTAATCCCCTTCCCCACCTCCGTATATACGTGTCCTGGATCATCTTTAGTAGCAGTAGTATTTTCTCCGTCCCTTTTTGTTACGCCCATTCATGGGGGACTTGCGGTCCATTAATATAATTAAAAGGTCATTGCACTGAAGCAACGGAAACCATCCGGGATATCCTTAATAATATCTCAGAGGATCCGGAAGCCAAGAATCGAAATTGCAGGAGGGAAAGTGCTGGAATAGCCAACTTCCAGAGTGTTCAAAGAATCAGATGCAATAGCCAAGGTTCTTCCAAGACAAATTGGGGTCTATTATTTAGGGTGCGGTCCATAGAGGTTGACTTCAAAGTTCCTGAAATCACAAGAGTGTCACATCACATGGTTCAGTCACAGCGCGTCGAGTTTTCATCCTTGCGGATGAAATTTTGTGATGGTAAAAGTACAGTGCTGAGGTCCCAAAATATGCAGTCTCCCATGGGCCACTATGTAGCACTACCAAGCACTATGGAGACGAGGTCCCACTACCAAGCACTATAGCCCACTAGGGCAAAAATCACGTTTTGCTGATGTTACATAAGCTGTTTTGTACACCGACAAAGCTGAGCACAGTAAGACACAAAGCCATCAAAACAAGTTTTGGTTTGTGAATTATTTACACTTGGGCTGTCGGAGAGGCGGAATAAATCTCATTTTCCAGTAATTAAATCATCCGCGTCTTTGGCGCGCCCGTTCCGAGTTGCGACAGTAAACAAATTTCAAAGTAAGAGACACTTGCAAGCTACGGAAGCAAAGAATGAAAGCATTTGTATGGCACACCCCATATATATGTGTAAAGAAGCTCGCTCGCATTTGAGAACCTCGGTTTCCTACAACCTCATGCATTACAATGTGCTGTTTTTCCTCTGGTGCATGCATATAAGGGCCTGCGGGGCTCAGAGTCATCTCTCCGTAAATGTATTAGATACCTACGGCATTTGGAATGAGTTATTTAAGGCTCGATTCTTCATCTGCACGAGTGCAATTTTCAGTAGCACCGTGTTTAATTGTGGACTCCCGAGTGTAGTGAGGTTATACGAGTGAGATATGAGCGGTCGGAGAGAATGACGCTCGCCAGCAATCGGATACACATGAATACCCGGCACTTCGGGGTATGAGGTTCGATTCCCCGCGACGGCGTATTCCACTGTCCGCGGTGTCTATTTTTGCCCGAACACGCACGAGGTGTCGTGACCAGCATAGCTGGTCCACCGTAATTACATGTAAGTTACATCATATGATTCTGAACTTCGTGGAGCATGGCGCTCTCCTCATATTCATTTGTCGCCACAATGGAGTGCATGAGGATCGGGGTTCGATGAAGGTATCCCATTGATTTTTTTGTCCTTTTCCTTACATTTCAGAAACATTGAATATGAATTGAGGGTAGTTGAAATGCTTATAAGCTTCCGTGGAGCATGGCGCTCACCTCAAATCTATAACATATATCGAAGGGTTCGGATTGAAAGCAAGGGGTTAGATTCCCCACGAAAGCGTAGGCCTGAAACTTTTGTGTTATTTATTAGTCCGCGATATCGTGCGGGTTGCTGAAACTTTCAGTCTTGTTATCACCACGAGCCTGAGGGACATCTCTCACACCTTTGCGGAATACCGAGTATATCCCAATCAAAGCAGTGGTTCGTAGCTCGAATGGTAAGCTGTGTTCGAGGCAGTAAAGCTCTATCAGTCGATTGAGTGGTTGTGAATTTTTTTTATACATCGAACCATACACCCGGAGAGAGCAAGTGCGTCGCTAGAAGCTAACACCATTTTCTGACGGCCACAGATTGGGTTCCGCGGACGCAGGGAATATATATATTGGGGAAAGAACCTCAAATCGGACGCCATGGGGAAATTGTATTGTTCTTTTTGAATGAGATCTGGATGGTTGCGTCTCCTGCTCATTTTTTGGGAAGAATCGATGATAATATGATATGTGTAAGGAGATGGAAGCATCGTGCGTGGCTCGAGGCGATCGAATGAATTAGACACGATGAAGTGGACGTACAGACTTTAAGGCGGTTCTACAGATTACAACAGTGGTAGAATATATTGATTGTTATCTCTCAGACTGTTCAATTCGTCGTAAAGAAGACAAATCTTAAACCGCCAAGGCCGCGCAATTTGCCGGATTGTTCAACGCCACGGATTCAGCGCCCGCCAAATCGCGGCGATATTCAGTGTTTCCCGTCAGACAATCTCGCGGGCCCTGGAAAACAGCTACACGCCGCCAGATGACGTTGAAAAGGACTATAACTGCGTCGATGAGGAGTTCATGGCCCACTATCCGCCCGTCGTCGGTGCGCCTACCTCTGTAAGCGCGCAAGCCAGGTCTTTTTTTTGGGGGGGGCAGATTGACGGAGATGGTATTATTAGATGGGAACTCCCACTTCAGCGGCTCGTGCTGGTGGAGAGTCGCGGGTAGGTTGTGTTTAAATCATTGCGCTTACTCCCAAGATTGATAGATTGCCCGGCAGGGATCAAGGAGCGCTCAACCAGCATCCCGATTCCAATTCCGATTCCGATTCCGACGAAGACCGCGATTTGTGGGGCCGGGTTCGCATCACAGAATACAGCCTTCATTTTCCTTGCTTACATCCCCTCCTCACCAGCGCCTCCGCAAGCTGAAGCGTCCATGCGCCTCCGAATCTGCCACCCTTGTCGGGATCCCCACAAGCAACGTCGAGGTCCGTGATGCTTTATCGCTCCAATGGCCCGCTAATCTTTGTTACCACCCTTGGCTGCAGCCTAGCACCTCCGCGTCCCCCGTCGCCAAGAAACCACACCTCGTGAATCCTGCCTCGAATGTACGCCGCCAGGTTCCCATTCCCTTGCATCCTGTACACATTAGTTCATTACTTACTTTGTCCGCCGTAAACCATCCCTCCAGACGTAAATATGCCCACAACGCAACCCCACGCTGCTCCTCCTCCTGCTCTGTCCCTGAACGCCTGTCAGATGATGTTCGTCAAAGACAAGTGACCTTTCAACGTGAAAAAGACTGTTGGAATATTCCGGGCTGGACCGGCGTGGGTTGCGAGCAACAAAGAGCTCGCGGTTGTCGTCGGAAAGCACTGCGGACCGTTTCACATAAGCTTTCCATGATATTCCATCGCTTTACCTTTGTGTACGCCATCCGGTTGCCTCCATACCACCATGTACCTATGAGGACAAAGAATCTTTTGCTGCCGGTTTACCTCGCTTGTGCTCACCAACTTAGCCTTGCTGGGACGAATTCTAACAAAAGACCTGGGATTCGACTTCTATCAGACAATCGAAGCATGACAAGCGCATGCCATCGGCAGAATTCTGAAACACTTTTTGGACAAATTAGTGTCCTAGTCGTCCTAGCAATTTCACCCGCTGTCAGCCGACTCAACGCCTGCCACTCACTCACTCACGGTGACTTGCCCTCAGCCGGAGATACAGCAGGACAGATGCCGTCAAGCTATTGTTGGAATTTCTAATGTACCTTAACTCCAATAACTTAGAGATAGATGAAAATCAGCGGGTCCATATAAAAGACTTACTTCTCTGGCGACTCAGCCCCATCACCATCCGTTCTCCCAAGACTGAAGTACTTATCATAATGTTTATCAGAGTATCCATCTTGTTTGGAATGCTGATTATTGCAGCATTTGTATCTGGTAAGCCATTCCAAGCATCCTAAAGGCTGCACGAAGCCCTGACCTATATCTATAGCCAATCCAACCGTGAGTACCTTCTGCATGAGATTGCACTCACAATAACGCTTCAAATTCTGCGTGGTAACTAGAAATGTACGTCTCAATTTGGATTATCTCAGATCCATGTTTAATGTCGTTTTTCAGGCATACCCGGTACCCGATCTGGACCGTGCAACAACTGCATTTGCACTGAGGACGGCGAGATCGCTTGTACCAATGTTGTCTGCCCTCGTAAGTCTTTCGTCTTCGCCTGGAAAACATCCATTCAAATCTCTTGTGTAGCACCCCGAGATCCTTAGACAGAAGTAGAAGTAGAGAGGCAGCTATGCGAAGGGTGTCCGAGATACTGTAACTCTAAGCACATCATGCAAACCGATAAGTCTGCCTTGATTCTTTGCGCCGAACAACGCGGCGCTCCATCCGCGAGTAGCCATCCGTCTCTCAGGTCTCTCCATTGACAGCTCTATCGGTCTTCCTGAGGACGGCAGCCCAAGTCCTATCTCATGAGAATTTACACATGAAATGCGTGAGTTCAAGACCTCTTGAATGATGCTGCTTCCGGATCCTCACCAATGGCCATGGATATATATCAAGTGTGAACAAAAACCCTGATGTTAGGCGTTTAATCATGCTGACCATTGCAACATCGTAGGAGGTACCATTGAGTGACCTGCATGTAAGTAAATCATGCGAGTGCGCACAAGGCAAACCTTGCGTTGGTAGATGAATTGAGGAGGGGTGACCGAGCTGAAAAAAAGAAAGCGCGAGGCAGGGTTATGCTGCTGAGACCCTGCTGCGTCAGGCTTCAGTGGGCAGCACAGTGGAGGCGGAGGATCGGTCCATGAATGTCAGGCTGGGCCATAACAGACTTGCGCGTTAAAAAGGCGTGGATTATGTAAGGAATTAACAAAAATTCGCGGGCGCGGCGTATAAGACGTACAAGAGGTTGGTGAAGGGTGAGCGTAGTAGATCCGGTCGATTTTGTGCCCCGTCCCAGGCCAGAGTCGACCCAGTGAGCTCGCACTCAGTCTTCAAAGGCGAACCGCGAGCCGAGAGACAGTGCCCGAGGGCAGGGTCAGGCTAAATCCAGAGAACTAAAGGCCCGGTAGTTCCTCCATGAGTAGTCCCAAGAGCGCAGCGAATTCAGGACGTTCAACGTGGTGGTGGCTTGCGGCAAAAAATGGGTGGCACGTGTTGATCGGCAGCCGGGCCGGACGATCAAGCTAGACACCGCTTCGACCGCTTGGAATATTCGCAAGGGATACGCATAACAAAAAAGTTCTAAAAGAACTTTTCCCGGATTCTTGGGGATGAATGCTAATTTATAAGTAACACAAATCAAATCAAAAATACAAAAAACGATCGCACTATTTTATGCCCTCGGGAGGATTCGAACCTCCATCTCCCACTGGACTCGTAGCTATAGTGATTGTCGGGCTGACAAGGAGCGGGTGATTTACCATTTAATCAACGAGGGCCTTGATACCTTTTGAATCATACTTGATATGGCTTCATCTGGATTTGCGAAAATAAAATAAAAACCGTTCAAGTTCAACACACTCAGAAAATTCTGTAGCTCGTGCATCATCTACATCTCTCTCTATGTGCGCAATTTTTTTTTGAAAATAAAATAAAATTGCGACACCTTGTGGAGTCGTGGACTTCAGTCCTTCCTTGTAGGAAGAAAAAAAATGTATACTCTCGGGAGGATTTGAACCTCCATCTCCCACTGAATAATTATGGCCTGAGAATCATGGACACGTCAAGTGCGGTGAACGATTTAGTTTAGCGACGGGGGGTTTATAGTTTTGCGACGAACCCTGATGTCGCTTCAGCTGGATCTACAAAAAAAACCTTCAAATTTGACACGCGTTCAGACAAATTCTGTATCTCATCGGTGGATCTACATCTCGGGAAATTGGAATGTGGGCATACTTTTTAAAAAAAAATCAAACAAATGTCGAACACCTCATGGGACTCATTAATTCCGCGTACCAAAAAAGCTCGTGAAGAGTCAACCTCCTTCTCCCACTTGACTATGCGAAGTTGTAACTTTTCATTGCACCTTGATTTAGTTTCAGCTGGAGCCGGCATGAGGATAAAAGAAAGTATATGCCCGCTGGGAGATTCGAACCTCCATCTCCCACGAGTGATTCCTGCGGACGCGCTGAAGTGGTGCGGGTGACTTCAACGAAGGCTTCGTGCGTCTTCGCTGAACCTTGAGATGGTCTCAGCTGCAGCCTGCATCTGCTAATAAAAATTATACACATAATTCTGCACAGTACCCTCCGATCGATTTGGACCTACTGTATTCGTTCACGTCTTGCAAATCTCCGATGCGTGACCGCCCGGGCGGTGCTTTCGGGCTTCCCTCGGTCATTCGGCCGTTTCGGCCTTATTCGGTCGTACCAAGTTGCCGGATCAAACGATCCTGCGCCGGTGGCGGTGCCATCTACCTCAAGTAAGAGTCACGAACTCACGCCATGTCTGACTCTTTACCGCACAGGTTCACTTACCAGAGGTAGGTTCACAATGGGGCTCTTCTTTGTAATCCTAACCCTTGGCTCAGACAACGAACATGGTTGAGCTGGCTTTGGTCTGCCTGGCTTCTAGTTCCTGGGACCATTCGCCACCGGGTCTATTGCGTTCTGGTGCGCTACGTTGGCAAGCGACAACAAACGTCTCCGGTTTACCAGCTACCCCTCGGGATCTACGTCAAATTCTGCCGCTTGCCCGATGAAGCGCTTGTCATGGAGTACGTTCGGACCCAGACAACTATCCCTGTGCCGCAGGTGCTCGACCACATCACTGCTGCCACATCCTTCGAGCCAGACAGCCGCTTTTTTCTCCTCGTCATGACCGCGCTCCCGGGAGCGCCGTTGTTTGTGCAAGGCACGATTTCTCGTCTCGTCGACGCCACCGACAAGCAGCGCTGCCTTCTCGAAACCACCATAGCAGACTGGATTTTCCAACTTCGCGCCTTCTCGCCGCCGCACCCCCACTCTGTATCCGGGTTCATGGGGGGCTCTTTTCTAAGCTACAGAATCGGCCACCATTCGGTTGGGCCTTTCGCCAATGTGGCACAATTCCATGCGCAGCCATTTTGCACCGTGTGGAACAAAAAACCCGACGACAAGATCCAGTCCCTAGTCGCAGATCGGGCGGCCAGGGAATATCGTATCCACCTTACGCACGGCGATCTCCTGCCGCACAACATCATGACGGATGGCGCATGCTGCCCGACCGGGCTCATTGACTGGGAGTGCGCAGGGTGGATGCCCGAATATTGGGAGCTCGCGTCATCCACCCGGGTCCCATTTCAGCGGATGTATGCCTGGAGAAACATGTATCCTCGGTGTTTTCCGCAGTATGACGACGACTTGACTCTGGAGCTGCAAATTCAAAGGTACTGGGACCCGTGAGACCGTCATCGTGTTCGTGCTAGCTCTTCTGATGCATGTACTTCCCCAATTTGTACCGGCAAACTTTTGACTACAGTTTTCGAGAGGACTTGGCAGCACTTCAATTGAGCAAAGTTCTACTAAGACGAGACACCATTTTCACTACTTAGAGGACTTGGCGATGAAGTACATGTATCCCTCGCGTCATTAGCCTCCATACTTGCGACATTCGGCCTGCAGCGCATATACATCCGGGCAGTTTAGATCGCCATTGTCGTGTAGACAAGGGACCGCCTGTCAAAACCACAGGAGACAATTGAATGGGATCCCGGCTTTCTCGGGTGGCGTCACCACCCCACTATATAGATTGAAATAAAAACCAGCGTGGGAGATTCGAAGAGTTCCTGAGAAATAGAGACAAACAAGCAAGGGGCTTCGAAGATAAGAAATTTCCCTATATGGACAGGGAGGGAGGGGTCCCCCCGAGGTCTGAAAATGTTTTTTGTATGAGATTTGGAAACTGGTTCCTTTGCTCAGATTTGTGGAAAACATGCTTCAGAAAAAAATTGGAATTTTGAGGGCTAATTTTTGAGTCTCTTTGATTCTCAAGACCGTCAGTTATGGGCAGCCTCGGCTCACAACTCTGCATACGTATAAGTTTGTGTTTTCCGGAAGTTGCGGATCAGGCCGTACCAGGCCGGTATATCACGTGTCCGATTGATGTGCCTAAAACCGAGATTTATTTTCAGTCAAAATAGGTGCTACAGCTCAAGGAAAGAGCTGAATACTATACATAAATCATCCAAAACACTCTCCTGCATGAATGCCGGTCCTGGCATTCATTTCGAGGAGAAAAGAATTGGCGGTTTCCATATCGGGAAGTTCTCACGCTGTCATTAAGGGAGGGAGGGGTCCCCGAAGGCTCTGAGAAAAAAAAATGGAAGGTATGTGCGGATTTTCGCATTTTCAAAGCCCCTTGCAAACAAGTGACAAACAATCTCACTCCTGGCTGCGACGACCAGGCGATTACTTTAAGGATGGAAGGGCACACCGGCCAGATTCAAATAGTTGCAGATGGATATCCCACTGAACTTGGTAAAGATCCACGTGGCACAGAGATCAGCGACTCGCGGTCGGACGCGCAAGCCGCAAATGGGACCGTGTCCATGCGTGCGGATACTACTGGTGTTCATCTGGGGCAGTCGAAGTTACAGATTCCAAATAACGAGAGCCCTCCCATCTTGACCCTCCCTGTGGAAATCACCGCGAAAATTTTTGTCCATTTCCTCCCGGATTACTCTTCCACTTGCCGGACCTCTCTCCCCTGCATTTCTGGGCCAGATCTGCCGGAATTGGCGCGAGATAGCATTCAACACACCTCGATTATGGAGAGCCATCGACATATACCTCCACAACGAAAGTTCATTGGATGCACAACTGAATGTGCTCACCACTTGGCTTTCGCGTTCGAAAAACTGTTCCTTGTCCCTCTCTTTCCAGACACAATTGATGTCCTCGAAACTCCCCCATTTCACGGCCGCACTCATCTCGCAATCGGAGCGCTGGGAACATATCGTATTAATCATTCCTTTCGAGGATCTTTGCTGGCTCGACCGCCCTTTCCCTCTCCTACGTGACCTGACTTTCGGACCTAACCCTTATTCTGCGACCGAGAGCTCCATTATGGTTTTTCACGGCGCACCGCAATTAAAGAGTGTTGTCCTCAGTGTGATGGTTAATGGGCCTCGCGTGGTCCTGCCGTGGTCACAGCTTACCAGCATCACTGCTGGGATGTTGGAGACCACCGTGGCGTGGCGGCCGACATTCTGCGGAAAGCTATTGCCCTTGTGAAGTTCACCTGCACCGTGTGGGAGGACACTACTGTTCCAGGAGCCGTACCACCCCTTACCCATCTCGAATCATTGATTCTACGTGATCGCCAGTGGTGGGGCACTCAAAAACTACTGCTCGGTGCCCTCACTGCTCCGGCGCTCCGACAGCTCACAATCTCAGAGTATGAGCTTGGCGATGAACCTATTTCCACCATTGCAACATTTCTTTCCAGATCGCGCTGTAGCCTCCAATCTTTGCACGTCGCCGCGGCCAACCTGCCGAAGACTGCGTACTGCGCAGCATTCCCCTCGATTCCCATAATCGATGTGAAAAATCGCCAACGGGCCTGAGTGGAAGGCCTTCTCGAACGTCGTGCTCCTATATTTCGTGTGTTCCCGGTTCACCTGGAAGGGTGTTATCTCTACTCATGTTCCTGACTAGCTCACGCACGGAGTTGTGCAGTGCTATCAGCGGCAATTTACCCTTGAGAATTTGTACACCGTCACCTATTTGGTTTGTCCCTATAGCAATTTCCACATACATGTACTGCAATGGATGTATATTCTCCTTGGATCCAGGGGTGGCATGAAAAACAAAAGTAGGCTTGAACAAAGGTGGATATGAAGGAAGGATGAGGGAGTATTCAGTGGACAACACCAATGGGGGTTACGCTTTTTTACCATTGAAGGGAACATATATAGGGCTTCATCCAGGCCTATAAGAGTAGGAAGAAAAAGGCAGAAAGCTATCGCGCGTTCGGGATGATTTGAACCGACGTGAGCTTGCGGAAACTGTCGCGACCTTCTACTCACCCTTAGCGACATAGGAAACATCCCCGCTCGGAGACAATCCACCAGAAGACACGCGAGTATCAGCGACTGCATTCCTGGATGGTCCATCTTGTTCTTTCCTCGTTCTGCCGCTCATTTTCTCAGGTACACTATGTTCGACACCATGACCAAAGTCGCAACTGCCCTTGGGAACACTGCCGATGCCACCTCATTCACCAATAAGGCCGCGGCAATTAAAACCTTTTTCAAGAAATAGAAATTGCCGGCGCTTTTTGATGGCCAATCTCTCACGACGGTGTGTGGGCTCTTAGTCGAGGCTAAACGGCTCTTCCTATTGAGGAAGCGAGACACAGATCCTGAAAGTTCTGCTGTTCAATTTTCTCACCGAGAGCCCACTGGCAGACTGCGTCCCATGTATATAAATCAGCGAAGCGTTAGGAGACTGAGATATATCCAAAACCGCAAATTGCCGCTCAACTATTATTTATTGTATGAGAAAGTTGCGGAGATGGTGTTGCTGTGTGTATGCACATCCTGGCCCTGCAGCATCCCTCTCCGCTATTGTATACCCATATGTACCTCTAGTAACCGGCCTGCTACAATTTCTTCCCAAACCAATTAAGTCCTTACGCCTGGTTGGAGACCTAGTTACCTACGAAACCAGGAATCTGTTTTGTTTCGAAGGCCATGGTGATGCAATAAAAAGACGCCTGGGGCAAGGAGGGTCCCGGATGAGCGTCGTTTCGGAATATAACGCAATGCTGCGCACGCAGCTATGATAGAGGAAAAACCTGGCACAGTTCCGACTTCATCGGTGAAAGGGCATCCGAGTTATTAATAGGTATACCTCCATTGCACAGGCGTTTTTACTGAGATCACTCCGATGTTGTAGGCGACGACAAAAAGTTCTGTGAGATTATGCAACTTCTGAGCGACCCCATGCTGCAGTCCACTTTGGCGACTCCGCATTCAATTTACCTGTGCGAATCTCAGGTTGAAACGTAGTCGATGTATAGCCGTACATACCGGAATTTAAAATGGTATAAGATGAACGACAGTGACACCATCGCCTTTCTTTTTCGTATCACATTCCCTTTAGGCTGCCTCGACGTTTCTCAAATCAGGCTTGAATCAGGCATCACTTTTAGGAACAAACGGGCGTTTTAGCCTGTGCAAATATGCAATCTCTTACTGTCATCACTCATTTCGAACTTTTGCCGCCTACATAAATCCCACCAAGGCCGTGTGGGAACTCTGTGATCGATCACACAAGAGGTGCTAGACTCGCTTGGCATGGTCCCAAATTGTGAAGCCGTTTATTGTGTTGCAACTGATTTACATTATTTCCTGCGGCGCAGTGAACTCGAACAGAGCCGTGCCGCAAGGCACAGTTTATCTCCATCAAACCGGCTGTAAACAACTCAGCATTCAGAAGTTAGAGACAGACAAATGGCAAGAAATACAGACAGAGCCACACGAAAGTCGTTCAATTGGTTAAGATAACGGTTAGTAATTGCTGACTATATCCGATATGGCCGGCAATTACTAACGGCCGTATGCGATATGACGCCCGGATCCTCAGAATGCAGAATGCTGACTGTTACCGGCTTCTGAATCAGGTAAATTCTAGCGGTTTTGGGAAAGAGCTTTAAGCTTCCAATGTGATAACGGAAAAATGTTCCGACCGAACATTTTGCTAGCAGATTGCGAACAACATTAATGTCATCATTCAATTAGACAGCTCGGGAGGGTGGCTGAAAGAACCAGTTCGCCGATTCGACAGCGGTAAAATTTCTACACCGTCGTGCTTTTTGCCGGACTCGAGGCGGTTTCGACGTAATCCGACAACACCACCGGTAGCCCGTTAAGGGACCATTTTTCGATACCCCGTGAAGCTGACAAATTTGAAAAAGTACAGTACCGGGGGTTGCCTGCTTGATGTATTTAGGAATATAAAAAAAGAGACGGAGAGGAGAGCCTCAGGACGGATATTGCCGAGGATAATTCCCAGATTCCAACTCAGAGTCACAATACTTGAAATTATCCAATTGATTTGTGATGAATTGATCCTTGAACTGAATTGGCCGATCTTTATTCATATTTATTCTCACACGGGCTTTGTTCCTGACTCCAAGCTTCCAATGGTCCTTCCGGGTCGGAACATGTTGCGACCCGGTGACGCTTCTATTCATCTTCCTTCCCACAGGCCAGTTCCTTTACAGCTTCTGGTAACGAGAGATTTACCGTGGCGCGGTCTCACTTAGGCTGTGTCGCCCTTGGTAGGTAGGTAGGTAGGATTACACGGCACGGTCCCGCTCAGGAACGCCGGGCCCAGGAAGTATCTAATGTACAAAGGCACTGCGTACACTAGTCCCTGGACTTCACTGTATCTCCATGGCCGAGCTCGCGATACGAACCGCTGTAGAACCACTTTAACACACCGAAGCAAGTTAGTCACCAAAAACAGGGGGTACCAGAGCATCTGTCAAACGAAACACGGGGCGTGCATAGAGCAATTCAAGGACATCATATACATACTTTGCCACAAGTGCGATGGTTGGGCGGTTATAGATCATGGCTTTGACAAATTCAGTATTTGTCAAATCAGCCATGCGGAATTGCAAGGATGGCGCGTCTGAGAAGAGCTTCGTGAGAAACGTGGAACGTAATTGATTCAGCGCGTCAAGTGCGTCGCATGAGATCAGTGCATGTTCTGGAGTTTCCACCTCGTCTTTACACATCCTGCAAAGCCGTTCCGCCCGGGGCACGGGAGCGTATGCGTGGTCAACGTAGCGCAATACTTCCACGGCAAGTAGATGGGTAGAGAGCAGCAGGGAGGTAATTGCCTCCCGGTGCTTCTGTACTCTGACGATACTTAAATAATGCCGCATAATAGAAGTGATTTGGGCCGGACCCTCATCCTTTTGTGGTTCTAGACGTCCGTGAAGTAGATAGAGCTTCTCTGATGAGTTAATTTCTTCCTGTAACCATTCCTGTAGTAATTTGCTGACCATTTTTTGAGTAATCTTGAACATATTCAACCTCAGTTGTGGTGTTCAGAACAAAAATGGGGCAAGGGAATGGGAGACCTTGGGCCGCTTTTATGACATCCTGTGCCCAACTCTTTTTACCCTTGAGTGCCAGTTCAATCGGACTGTTCAGTGCGGCTCGGGCAAAGTGGGTGTTTTTTAGGCTCAGGAAGTAGCATAAGTGGCCGAGGACAATTTGGAAGCGTCGAACTCGCAGTGGGACCAATCCAGTTTCAATGAATAGAGGCGCTATCATAGAGCAAGCATGCAAGTTGAGCATGTGGCGAATGAAGCTTACTTGAACTTTACACAATTTCTTCACATGGATTGATTCACTGTCCGGGGAGACTTCGCATCCGTGGATCAGATGGCAATCAATTCTGGCCATGTATAGATTCTTAAGTTCTTTCGGCGTAAGCCTTCCTGTCATGTCTTCTAAACCCATGATTCTATGCCCGCAATATCGCGCCGTTTTGCCTTTAGAGTATAATGATCTGCAAACATGTGACGGGTTTCCGTGTTCATATTCATGCCGACATATTTCTCTTTAACTTTGACTTTTAGGAGCGCAGTTCCAAGACGGAACTCTGGGTGGTAACCGGCACGGCCCAAAGATCAAAATAATTGTCTTGATCAAATTGATCAGGATAAAATTTGAGGCACACCATTTTTCCAGAGTTAACAGCTTTGTGCACATCCCATGAAGTGAAAGCGAGATAATAAGAAGGTCATCTGCCTGGGCCATGAGAGAAATTCGGACCCCAGCGAGGAACACATCATCCCTTTAGGTTCGGGAGCTAAGTCACGGGAGCAAGAATGAGCTCGTACGTGGCAAGAAGGATTGTTAGCATGGAGTTTAAACGTGGTCGGATTTGTGGTCTTCACAATGGCCAAGTTATGTAAAATATTTCCATTTCAATCTTTCATTCAAGCCTACTCAATCATATTTCCAACCACTATGACTCTCGTACACCAATTGTGACAGCACTCGTGTTTGTGCCTTCATGATATGGTTTTTTTTTTTTTTTTTTTTTTTTTTGAACAAGAATTAATGGTATGTCCTTGCGGCCGTTTTGACAACTCGCAGCTACCTGAGTTCCTACGGCGTCAGCCTTGAACACCCTGTTGACCCGTGTTTATTGCAGTTCAGGACTGATGGCCGGCATCAAGTTAGCCGGTTAGCCGGTGGCAGTGCATACACAGAAGGGACGAGGGAGTGGGGCGGCGAGTCGCGGGCGGCGGTGGGCATGCTTATATGGTAGATACTGGAAGCTGAGGTGCCTCAGAGGAGTCAGCTCGAGTGTTTTCGAAGCATAATGTATGTGAATTAGCTCAAACTGAGCTGGATGCAAGTCCACCAGACTGGATGTCGTTTTTCAGCACTGCGTCTTTCAGAGTACCACGATATCCATCTATTGCGGTGCCTCCAGCTATGGGAATATGTACATTGAAAAGAAGTGGATAGGAAAGCAGCCAGCACTTGCTAGCACCTCAATGGGTGGGCAGAGGTGAAGGGGGCAGTCGTATCAAACCTTCTCGGAATCCTTTCTTTCTCCAGCACCAATCAATCTAGATTAAAGATATGGCCATAGGAAAGCAGTCCAACACTTGCTAGCACCTCTATTGGGTGGGCAGAGGTGAAGGAGGCAGTCGTCTCGGGCATTCTGAAAATAGATGATGGTGGGAGGAAGAGGGGAGATTCAATCATAAGATGATTCAACTCAGTGAGAAATCCGCTAGCTATAGGGAGGTATTAGCCCGATGACCCCCAGCTCACACGTCTTAGCGCGGTTCTGCTCATTCGACTCATCTAGGCCGTCGCGTTTACAGAAAATGAATTTGGCGACTCTATTAAATAGGGCTCGTGCGATCATGGTCACCGCTCGAATCCCCCGCATTCTTTTCAAAGATGTGGATCAAGTCCGTAACGGTCCTCTCGATATTCATTCAGTCTGCCCGCTCTCTTGGATGTCCTGTGGCACTCAGCCCATCTGCATCTCCAAGCGGTAGGCTGCTTTTCCTTTTTTTTTGTTCCTCCCTGATCGACTCATTTTCAGACCCATTTTGGATGTCCAATCCTGGGCTGCATGTACTTGGCAAGAGTGCCTACAACCCAGGCTACAAAGTAGGTTCGAGGGCGTGATATGCTCGCTGCATACTCATAGCGTATTTCAGGTCTACCGCAATGTCAAAACTACCTACGGTGTGCGTGAAGCTGACCAGTGTTGACATGACCCCTAACGCAGCGACAATATAGGCTGTTGGAGATGGCATTGCTGGTGAGTTCTCCTCTGGAGACACATCCCGCAGCCTTTCACCAATCGGTTTTGCACAGATGACACGGCTGCTATCAACAGGGCAATTAGCGGTACGTCCCGGATGTTTGGCGATGTGCGTCATTTAATGAAGTGAATAGACGGTGGGCGCTGCGGACAAGGGTGCAAATCTTCCAGTGTAAGCTCTCATTTAAGTCCGGTCTCTAACATGAAATTGATTAAACTTTGGCAGATCAGCCAGCAATCGTGTACTTCCCCCCCGGCAAAGTATGTGTCCCACTTGGCCAACGTCATTTCCTTACCAACCGTCTTCTGCGCAGTACCGCGTTACCAAACCGATCATTCCGTAAAGTGGATTTTTTCTTGTGAAAGCCATCGACTCATGTCTTGAAGTTACTACTTTACGTCTCTGTGAGTGTGGCCATGTTGATCGCTGCAATCACAATTGAACCTTGAAAACAGAGTCGGTGATTTTAAAAACAAACCTACCCTCATCGCGGATGCCAACTTCGTGGGGGTTGCTGTAATCGGTAAGCCAGACCTTCGATCTATGCCGGCTTCTAACCCATAAAATTAGATGCCAACCCATATATCGATGGCGCGTCGAATCCAGATGGCACTGGGGTAAATTGGTGGCTCAAGTATGTGGCCTACCTGATGAACAGCATTCACTTACCGACCGTGCTTTCCCGAGTCAAAATGTTTGCGTCGCCTTTCACGGAGACATCGACACTGTTGACTACTGCTGCCTCGTAGAACTTTTTTCGTTCAATCAGAAACTTTGTTATTGGTGTCAGGGTGATGAGTCCGGACAAATTCGGGACTGGGATCCACTGGCAGGTCGGACAGGTAAGAATCTATATCATGTTTGATTTCTCGTTGATTTTCTGTGGAGGCAACATCGCTCATCAATATAGACTTCAAGATGTCATCCGCGGCCGGAACGAAACATCAGGGGTCTGGAAATTATTTTTTAGAGCGGCGTAAATCAATATTCACATAATTCTTTGATAGTGTGTTCGCGGAAAATGGATCGGGTGGTTTCATGTCCGACCTTACCTTCGACGGGTAATCTCATCGCATTATACCGTAGGGGATGGGATGACTGACGGCCTTCGTAGCGGTGCATTTGGCCTGTGGATTTCTAACCAGCAGTTCACAATCCGCAATGTCAAGATCACGAACGCTGGGACAGCTATCTACGAACAGTGGAATTGGGGGTTCACCTGGCAGAACATCGATATTTCGTGCGTATTTTCATGCTGTATAAATCACTATTTTGCGGACCGAACAACATCACAGTAACTGTCAAGTTGGATTTGACCTCCACACGGGGGGCTTAACTTTGGATACTCAGGTGAATAAAACCTTGCTAGCGCAGTGCAGTATCTTATGCGGTTCGTTAGAGCGCAGGTGGTGTCCTTATTGTTGATTCCTGGATCACAAACGTCGGAATCGGAATCAGGGTGAGTCCTCTTCACTTTATTTTTGTTATTCCTACCGGTGAAGTTGTTCAACAGATGTCGAGTAGTCAACCTACACGGCTCGGGGGATCTGTGATTCTGGACAACGTCATTTTCACCAGTATATTTGAGGCCAACATCCGGGATCAGGCAGGTGTCCTTCTACCTGCAAGCACTGGAACCGTCGGACAATGGGTGCAGGGAAATGTTTATTCTGGTTTGTGTTCATTCGTCATATGCTTGCAGATGTTGCTGACCCCTTGGCAGGATTAACAAAGAGTTACAAGCGCGGAGGGAACCAGCCCTCGGGCGGGAGGGCACATGCTTTGGTCAACGCGTTCGGGGCCTACTTCTCCAAGCCGCGGCCTCAATATGAGAACTACAAGGATATCCGTATGCCTGAATGGCCGTACATCTTTCGGTTCCTAACGTCTCATACTCAGAATTCCAAAACCTCATGGCATTTGGTGCCGCCGGTGATGGAACCAAGGATGATACAGCTGCAATAAATGCGTTCCTGCAGAGGGTCAGTCTTTCTCTTGATATGTAGCATGACCGTTGACACCCACTATAGTTTTCTGGTTGCGCCATATTATGTGACATTCAACCTTCTCATTCTATTCTTGGCCCGCTGACCTTTCTCACAGTCATTGAGGCCGGCACATATTTGGTCACAGACACGATTTTCGTCCCACCAGGTACGATAATCGTTGGCCAAATGTTTTCTGTCATTATGGGTTCCGGCCCCAAATTCGCCAACCAAAATACTCCAACCCCAGTTCTTCGAGTAAGCACATCCATTGCTCTCCCGTGTCCCATCGGATGGCTGAAATCGTAAAGGTGGGGAATCCGGGAGATACTGGCGCAGTCGAGATCAGCGACCTGGTTATTACAACTACGGGCGGTTCGGCTGGCGCAATCGGCATCGAGTGGAATGTCAAGGCGAGCTCTCAAGGCGCGGCCGGTATGTGGGATGTGCATGTCCGCCTCCGCGGCACGAAGGTGTGTCGGCTAGTTACGTTCCCGAGGTGCATATTCTAATATGGGGTTCTGCAGGGCACCAACATCAATGCCGCCAACTGTCCCACGTCGTCTACGAACGCAGCAAAATGTGCCTCCGCGTTCCTCGGCTTCCATATAACGCGCTCTGGCTCAGGATACTTTGAGGTTGGCGCATAGTTCTATTACTTATTTGAGGCGTTTAGCTGCTCACGGCTGGTTCAGAATGTTTGGGTTTGGAATGCAGGTACGCAAATTTGGGGCTCTATAAAAAGAAAATCTAGCTCAGGCGTCCATTATTCAGACCATGATCTGGACGATCCGGCCGAGTCAAAACTGAACGTCTTCAGTGGGCGAGGCGTACTGGTGGAGTCGACTGGACCTGTGTGGCTGGTCGGAACCGCATCAGAGCATCATGTCAGTGCACGAAGGTCTCATTGAACTCATTTAACTCACATGCATGCACAGGTCATCTACCAATATGCATTCAACAAGGCTCGCGACATTTGGGCTGGCCTCATTCAAACAGAAACACCTTACTTCCAGCCCACGCCTAAACCACCCGCCCCCTTTTCGATAAATCCTTTGTACGGAGACCCTGCGGGGCCACTCACGGATGCCTGGGGTTTGGTGATCACGCTCTCGTCCAACATCTTTGTTTATGGCGCCGGTTTCTATAGTTTCTTCCAGGTATTGTTGTCTTTTGTTCTTTGGATTAAAGACGCCACGGCCTAACCCAATGCACCCAGACATATTCTCAGGTATGTCTCCCTCTGCTTTCCACCGGTCTGTCGTAACTTAGGATCAGACCTGTGTACCCAATCGGAATTGTCAAGATTCCATGGTCTTGATCGACCCACAATCTGCTTCGATCTACCTCTATCAAGTCACGACTGCCGGCAGCACCAATATGATTTCGTACCCCAATGTCTCCATCGCGAAACAGGCTGACAACATCAACGGCTTTGCGAGCACTCTGACCTTCTGGGAAGCACCACAGCAAGTCCCACAAGGTAGTTGCGGTGTTGCTGCCCGTGCAATCGAAGCCTCATTCAGCGGCGACGAGTACTTGGCCCTGCGCGAACTCCTCGCGCGGCAATCGGAGGACTACAACTACTATTCATTTATCCCAAATAGAATCAACACAGAACTCATGGTGGGTGCGATGGACGGGAACGGCAATCGGCTTCCGCGGCAGAACTGCGTCTTCTACGTCAACCAGCAAGGTGTGGATCCGGAAGACCCAAACTATGCGAGGACCCGCGCAATCCAGTTTGCGGCGCTGATGAATGCGGCGAACCCGGGTGGGGATTACGTGCGTTGCTTTTGGCTTTGCTGTCTGACAAAATAATATTCGTAACTGACCCATACTTGATTGCACAGCATACACTTTGTGAGTTCTGCCGAAATTTCTGTGGCTGGCTACTGACCGCCCGTTCCGGAGAAGATGATGTTTACGACAACGCCAGAGCGTTCACCGATACTGAAGACCCCATGCGCTCCGCCAACACGGGCGGGAACAGGCGGAACTGGTTTCGGCTCACCTCGGCGCAATACGCGCGGCTCTGTACAGGCAGGCTATACCTAATTGTCGAGGAGCAGCCCCGGGAGGTTCGTGTGGTTCTTTTTCCCGTTGATTTTGTAACTGAAACAGAGCACGTTGCAGATTTGGCATGACAGTATTTGGGTAACGCACGAATACCCAGCTGTCGTCGAGACTGGCGCAGTGACGCAGATCATCGAGATTCGTCCCTCGGAAGTGGGGAGGGCACTCCAGCAAAATTCAATTCGCTATATTCCACACTACCCCTACCGTGAGTCAACGCCGTTTCATGACTCGACCATGACTGATTTTTTTTTCATCAGGTGGCAACCAGCCACCGGGCGCAACCCCGCCGCGAGACGGCGACAAGTCAGAGATCGACGAATGTGCGCAGATCGATCCGGCCAAAGAGGCCAGCAAGTGGGCCAAGGTCCCCGAAGTCAGCGGCGATGTTCCGCCGTTCAAAGAAGGGACATGTACCATGCACGTCAAGCAGTACAATAATAATGAATCGGGGGGCGGCGGCCCTTTCGACGACCCAAACATCAGCTACTCCTTCGAGGTCACGCTGTTCGACAACGGGGCAGCCCACAAGATTGGAGTTCTCCCGCGGACGAACTCTCCGGTGGACATGACGTCCAAGCTCGACACCCTGTTCACTGTGACGGCGGAACCGAACAGCGATTTCATTCAGTTCAAACTTGGCTCGGTGGAATTCAGAAGCGACGACGGCAGCTGCTCTGTTGGTGGCTGGGTAAGTGATCAGAAATTTTGGATATTAGGTGTTATTTACTGAACTTCGTTGGGAATAGGATCACGGGCGGGATCGCCAGATGGACTGTGGTTTCCCATGTGTCTGGAACGGCGGCGACTCGACGGATCACACGCCCCCCGAACTCTTTTACGCGTAATTCGTTGTCGAGGACGGAATCTTGGTTGAGGCGACGGGGCGTGTTTTCTTCCTCAGCGATAACAGTTCAATACTTAATAGGATCATCTGTTCCTAATATTTTCGTGTACTAGCATGGAGTCACGTATTTGTCAAGATTTCTGCTTACCTCTGAGGTCAAAGCGGAGAATGTAGGTGGACGTGGAGTTCACTTCCTTCCCTCACTATTCAAGTTGTTTTCTTTTCGGCGATTTGGAAGCTTTTAAAACTAGTCGATGTTATTCAATGCATGCACTTCGTAGAAGGACGCTCCGCATCGTCTATGTTATGCTTTACCAAAATAAAGGTCTTCTCCCGAAAAGAGAAGTAGGACCACGGCCCGTCAAAAAGCGGGCCGATTTATTTATTTATTATTTAGCCTCCTATGAGGGTAGATGAGTTGAAGTGCACAATAATCTGGACCAACCTCTAGAGCACGTCTTTTGTGCTTCAGACATTCACGGCGTCCGCGTGTAAATGGAGCTGAAGCTCTGATCGTCTAACAGCCTAATTATTAAACGGCAGTGATATGGCATATTCCAAAAAATGTTTCTGCATTCAGACGACATAGGACTATGTACCTTACTACTAATCCAGACATACTCTCAGAATAAAATTAGGCAAGTTCAAAACAAGAGATTGAAAATAAGCCGAATCACAATGTCTTCCGCCACACACCAAAGAGTGGGTCCAATTGATCACTGCGCCTTAGGGGCATTCATAAATGAGTAAACTAATTTCCACACTAACCTTCAGTCACAGAAGTCCTGAGATTCGAAGGAATAAATAAATCTAGGCGCGGAAAGCTTTGTTTGATGCACATCAGTCGAAAATGGAAATTTGAACACGTTCAGAAGTTTTTTATTCGAGCAAAGGATTTTTTTTCTTTTGGAAAAATACCAACAATTGTAGATGATTTACGGTTAATCAATGAGGGTTTTGTACCTCTTTTTTATACCTCTATTGATTCATGTGAGTAGCTCACGTTGAAACACTCGGTTCGTTCGCCTTTAAATCGCTTGTCGACATTCAATTTTCAATCCAGGATGGAAGGAGTCGTGGCCGGTACTCATGAGTGGAAGACGAATTGAGATTAATCCATGAGGGCGCTCTTCATTGATATCCAATGAAACCACGGGCGGTTTACCCTTAAGTATTCGTACCAGTATTTAAGTGAGTGGGTAAAGTGGGTAAACTCGGTAGGACAAAACAATCGGTGCATTGACTCACTTGCCACTTAACTATCACATATTCTCCGTTGAATATTCCTTAGCTTGCTGACGTAGGGCGAAAAAGAAAAGCCAAAAGGAGGTACTCCTTACGCTTGTTAGCGACGTGAAACCAAAATTTACTGGCCATCAATGACTTGGTCGAAATAGGACAGTAAATCTTGAGGAAAAAAAGTTTCAACTTCGGTATGCACTGCGTTCCGCAGCGTCGTAGGCAAAGCTTTTGCCCTGGCCCTGGTTCTATCTTGGTCTACGTTGGTCTACGTTGGTCTACGTCGGCGGATGCTAATAGGCAGAGTCTGCCTACTGGGGTCGGCCAACGTGGGCAGACGTAACCCCAGGTAAACCAACTACAGGGCCACGGAATGCAGTGATCCCCTTTAACCGCTATCTCGTGGATCCATACCGCCGAACATTACAGCTGTTTTCATAATCATGCGGAAAATCGAAAATTTTTCTCACGAGGTTTGCCTTTGTTTGGCCGGGACCCCGGAACCAGTCAAGCCACTTTCTCTCAGAATGCCGTCCCGTACCGTTTCTCGCAACCTCAAAGCACGCATCCCTGTACTCTTCTTCGACCAGGGGCGGTCCGTAGCCCAGATATGCACACTTCTCGGTGTTAAAAAGACCCTCGTGTACAACTCTCTTGAATACCAGACAACATACGGTGTTGCTCATAATCCACACGCCGTTCTTGCTGGATGCACACGGCTTCTTACTGTTATGGACATCAAATTAATTCAGGCTCTTTTGGAGCAGACCCACACCATATACCTCGATGAAATCCAGGACAGATTGCTGTCTCAGTGCAGTGTCCGTGTTTCAGTGCCCACTTTGCTGCGAACACTTCGTCGTTTACATTTCTCCCGGAAATGTGTGTCTGTTCAGGCACTGGAGCGCAATGAGCTCTCACGCTCCGCGTACATGAACTCCATTGCTGACTTGGTCCCTGATCCGAACATGTTGATGTTCGTTGATGAGGTTGCCAAGAATGACCATACAACGGTGCGATCGAGGGGGTGGTCTTTGATAGGCCGGCGTTGCATTCAATGGAGAGCATTTGTGCGAGGAGTCCGCTATTCTATCCTTCCCATGCTCACTCCGGATGGCATCATTTCCCACGATGTTATCGAGGGCTCGGTGAACACGGAGCATTTTCTCAATTTCCTTGAGGAACATGTTGTATGCTCATTGTTTTGGTCAGCCTTTCAGCATCTAACATCTGTCCACAGATCCCTCTCACAAACCCGTACCCTGGGCCACGGAGCGTCCTTGTTCTGGACAATTGCAGCATCCATCATGCTGAAGAGATCCGCGCTCTCGTGGAAGATGAGGCTCGTGAGTATTTTGCTTCAATATAGCTGTACTGTCTGATATGCATACTCCAGAGTGCAAGCTTGTATTTCTTCCCCCTTATTCACCCGACTTCAATCCCATCGAGCAAGCCTTCTCATCCATCAAATCCTTTCTTCGCCGCAATTGGAAAGACACATGTCTGAGTCTTATTGACCACACGTGTCATAACATCACTCCAGAGAAGGCGTGGGGTTATTTTCGGGCATCGGGGTATGTTGTATACCTTCGAGTATATGTCAGGGTCTAGTTTTTGCAATTGCGATGTGTATTTACTGTAGCGCCCGCCTCTCTGAAATGGCATAGAAGTGTTTTCGTAGTTCCTTGGGATTCCACTTTGAGATTGTGTGGTGGCTGAATTGCGCAGGCCAGTATCAATGAATGCCACACACTCCATCTCATTCTTCAACAAGGTCTGGATGTATTGGGTAAGTTATTGTGTTGTTAGATGAAATAATGCGACACAAACCCTGGCCTGGATTTGGGTGTGAAGATGACAGTACTGGACTAATCTTGCAACAGATATTTGGACTCCGTGCTGGCTCAAAATGCCTTGGAGTTCATCAATATACATGACGGATGAAGTGGGTGATTTGACAAAAGTTTCTTTTTGAAACTCTAATAGTGTCTTCCTTTGTTCCAGTGTCTTCCACTGGAGCTTCCATGCCATCGTCAGATCCTGTAACGGAGGCACATGAGGGGAAGGTCACTGCCAACCTCACTCACTACACAGTGGTTTCAGGTCCCGCTGCAGCTTCGGGTGCGAAGAGCAAGCCAAAGCCGAAAACAAAGAAAGAAGTCAAAACTAAAGTGTTTACTCACAGTTTTGAGTCGTCGGAGGACAACTATATTCTGCTGTTGACATCGCTTCTAGCCAAGCATGGGGAGGAGAAGTACAATGTGAGCAAAAAGATGACGTACAACCTCAAAGTTCAAGTGGGAGCAGCGAAGTAAGAGCTGAACTTACGCATTGTGCGGGGATTTATTCTGACTGTGGTCATAGGAAAGCAGAAGCACTAGATGTGGAGAACAGCTCCGAGTACAAGGACCTTGCAGACGAAATCTTGGACAATAAACCGACTAAGGTTACCATCTACTTTGATATGGGAGAAATTCAGAAGCGCTGGAGCACGGTTAGTTCAATCACTCCCGTTCTTTCGTCTGACTGACAGTGGCAACCAAGCGCGGCAGTGGAGGGAGCGATAACGACGAAGAAGATCCGGGCCTGTATGATGCGAACGGCCTTTCCGATCTTGAGAGGGAGCTGGCCCGACTTCGCGGCAAGCTTGAGAAGAAATACCAGAATGATCATAATGCGGGCTATACATATATTGATGCTGAAACCGGGGAATCATATCCACTGACACCCCAGATGATGAAATAGTGGGGTCGCGCCATGGTAAGCAACAGAATGTATCAATTACCACTTAGCCAACTAATAAGGTGCAATCAGTACGACGGACAAGCGACAATCGAAAGGCCCCCAAATTTTGTTGCCGCTTTCAATCCAGCTCACCGCAAAATTGCGCTGCATCCCACTCGCATTGCAGCTGGTGCCAATCAGCCAGCTGCGCCTTCTGCACCACAAGGCGATCTTGCTGCCGTGATGGGGCAAGTTGCGGCGATAGTGACAGCACTTGTCGGAGCCCGTAATCTGCCCGTCATGGTACCGCGGTGGAGCCAACTCTTGTGGCAAAGAATAGTGATGTCCCGTCATCTCCTGCCATTCCATCCCCCACGAAACTACCCCGTTTCCTTGAGCATGCACAGAAGAACCTTGGTGTTGTTGGAGCGCCCACATACGAGGCCGAGATGCGTAACAACAGCTATGGTCCAGACATTCTGCATCTCTTGGATGATCAAGCCTTGATGGATTGTGGACTCAGCAGAGGGGATGCAGTGAGCACAGATGGATGACAGCACAAGCGACAGTGATATCGGTGGTCCCGGGCCGGGTCATGGTGGAGGTGGCAGCGCATCTAACAACAACAATCCATCCACACCGCCGAGCAAGAAGATGGCATTCGAGTTGCGTTATGACGATGGAGGAGCGCAAAGATTCTGGGGCCCACGACTCACGCCAACGAGTTCGCAATCCCAGAACGACAAGAATACATATTTCAAGGCTGGAGGGGTTTGGCTTCCGATGCCACCTGGGGTCCGGCCAGTTCACGACTACGAGTACGCACCTGCGGAGGAGGATGGAGGATTGGATGAGGGACCAGGGACCAGGGACCCGGACGATAGATTTGCTGCGGAAGCTCTCAATTCACTCCGAAACTCACAATAGCTCACTATAATCATTTCTCACTACTAGTACCTGCCTCAAGTGTTAAATAGAGGCTGAATTGCATGAACGACAGACTACTATGCACAGCGGTCGTTCCGGGGTCCCGGCCAAACAAAGGCAAACCGCGTGAGAAAAAATTTCGATTTTCCGCATGATTATGAAAAGCGCTGTAACAGTTGGGCAACGAGGGTGATGGGATAGCCCACATCACGTCACAACAGGCGCAAGCAATTGGTCATGTCCTATCCCTGACCGTGCCTCTCCTTGACTCCTACTGCATCGCTAGTACCTTTGTTTCGGGCATTTCTGAAAGTGAAACGATAAGCGAGTACTACGTCCCTCAATCCCTTCCATTGACCTTCCAATCTTCGGGTCAGTTTTCTCGCTGTCCAAGCCCCACGACCCACCCGGTTCTCTCACTACGATGGCCTCTCTACCTCAGGAACTCGTCAACTATGTTGTGGACCAACTAGACGATTATCCATCCTTGAACTCATGCGCCCTTGTTTCGACCTCTTTTGTAGCCCCCGCCCAGCAGGCGATTTTCCATTCGTTGTCCATCTATACTGAACTGGATCGCCGCGGACATCCCACTCCACCGGAGGCTAGTGACTCCCTCACCGCTTTCCCGCACCTGGCTGGCTATATCCGCGTGTTGAAAATAGATATTGTGCACGATAATCTCGAGGCGGAGGCGCTGAATTCCATTCTTCGCGCAGTCCGCAATCTTGACCGCCTGATTATTTCTGGTGCGGGCATGCGGTGGACTTCCATCGCACCTACACTGAGAATGGCAATCCAGGACATCACCACACTCCCCTCCCTCTATGGGCTTCATCTGGTTTCCATAGATGATCTCCCATCCCAATTCATATATCGCGCGGCGTCTTTGGTTTCCGTCCTCTCCACTCACTATGTCAACCTGGAACAGAGCGGGGATGCAAACCATCCCCCGAACCTCATTTCCGATGTTCGTCTTACACATCTGCTCCTATCGAGCTTCGGACCGCAATCAAAGGCCCTCTGCGACCTCTTTCTTGTGGCCGCATCGTCCTACACTGCTCGTCTGGCACGACTATCCACTTTTATCGCTCCCGATAACTACACATACGTCTCGGCGCTCCTTTCTGCCATTTCCCCAAGTCTCCGCCATCTCTCCCTCGGTATCAACAGTACGCTAAATAAATAAATATAATATCATTGCACCGCTATTTACCCTCCTTTCTTTCAGAATTCACAGAACCCTTTGATCTCCCTCACCTGCCCCTTGTGTGTACCCTCGAAGTCAAACTCCTCGACGTCCAACGCAACTTCTACCCCAGCGTTCAGCCCGCTCTCTCCACGCTTGCGACATCATTCCCCAACATCGCGCTGCTCACACTAGTGTTCGTCGTCTCACAGCTGCCCCCCGCGAGGCGGAATCCGTCCCTCTTCCTCGACATATTCCCGTCCTTCCCCGACAGCACGCAACTTCCGCACCTACGCGAGGTCCATTGCCAGCTCCTCCCGCGTGACAGAGCGCACGGCGTGTCTTCTGTGTTCCGCTATTTTCGCGCGGCGATGGATGCACAGCTGTCAATGCACCTCCCCGAACCGCGCATTTTGCGCTGCAGCCTTGCGGAGCCCGCGCGCCACTTCTTCCGTCGTCATCTTCCCCCCTATCAAGTTGATTTAGTCAACCTCTAATCGCTGCAAGCCCTGTCTCCAATTTTTTACCTGGTATCCGTGTCATGTACGTTTAAAGTTTACAGCAGCTGCTGAATAGCATCAGTGTATTCTCCTATCCTTCCTCGCTTTTTGTGACCACGCAAAATAATCTCCGTCAAACGTCATAGAAACCGCCCCAAACTCCATTATTCTATTCATTGCGACCACACTGAACCCAAAATGTACCGTTTTAAAAAAGACCAAGAAAATATCGCTCCCTGCAGAATCAACCCCTGTACAAAAAGTACATTAGCTGACTTAGAGCTTCAAGGTTACGATCGGCACATAACGATTCGAGTGTGGCAAACACAAAATAACCGGTTTCTAGAAATGCATGATACGAGCCTGGGCGGCGCAGCTAGGCAATTAGATTGTGTATAGAAGAAACTATTTCTGTATGCTCGACCGGGTTTTGCCGAGAACACGCAATTGCGTGACCTTGGCGTGACCCAAGTGTGACTTGGGCTCCTCTTCCGCTCACCACCATCCCGCCACCTCCGGTACTTGGCATCTCTGCAATTGCCTCCCCAACTATCCCAAAGACACAGGGTAAGAGACTGCCACTTGCATAATCCATTATACTGAGCATCGACGCTTTTTTTTCTGGACCTATCCACACATCTACGATGAACGATTCCCAAGATACTGCGAGCGGCAGATCTCTGCGCTCAACTTTTCGCGCCTATATATCTGAGCTGGACGTTCGCATTTTAGCTCTCGAAACCTCTCTCGCTGCTGCACGTCGCGAGCGAGAGAACTTGCAGTCGCGACTTGACGACTGCAAATACCCTGTCCTTACCCTCCCTGTTGAAATCACGGCGGAAATATTTATTAATTTTATTCCCATCTATCCATTGCGTCCTCCGCTCACTGGGCTCCTGTCTCCGGCACTCTTGGGGCAGGTCTGCCACAAGTGGCGCGACGTCGCATTGGGTACTCCTCGACTATGGCGCGCCATTCACGTATACGTCGCTTCCGACGAAGAAAGCACATTGGATGTACAACTGAATGCGCTCTCCACTTGGCTATCACGCTCGAAACACTGTTCTCTCGCTCTCTCCTTCGAGATGGTCCCCTATTTGGTATTCCCGACACTTCCCCATTTCACGGCCGCCCTCGTCTCCCAATCGGAGCGCTGGGAATATGTCAGATTAATCATTCCCTTCGATAATCTTCGCTGGCTCGACCGCTCTTTCCCTCTGCTACGTGACCTGACTTTCGGGCCCTCCCATTATTCTACGACCGAAGGCATTCTCGCTTTTCGTGACGCACCGCAATTGAAGGGTGTTGCCCTCGGTGTGATGTTTGATCCCTCTCGAGTGGTCCTGCCGTGGTCACAGCTAACCAGCATTGATGCTGTGGAGATTGAGCCCGTCGTGGCGGCCGACATTCTACGGCAAGCTACTGCCCTCACAAAGTTCACCTGCACACTTTGGGGGAACACTGTTCCAGAAGCCGTACCGCCCCTTATTCATCTCGAATCATTGATTCTCAATGCTCGCAGTTGGGTGAGGACCCAAAAACTACTTCTCGATGCCCTCACCGACACCTCACACTCTCAGAGCATGAGCTCGGCGATGAACCTATATCCACTATCACCTCCCTTCTCTCCCGATCACACTGTTCCCTCGACTCCCTTCGGGTCAGCCACTCTTCGCGACAAGAAGCAGATTATCGTGCAGTCTTTCGTTCGATCAAAGTCATAGATGTTTCCCCTCTTGATACCGACTTTTCCAGTGATGAAAGTGAAGCGGAGGAAGAGGAAGACAGTGATGATGACGATGACGACTAGCTTTCATCTTGTGTCCTCAAAGACTGTTGGTACATCGCGGAATTCACCCACCGTATCTGCTCATTTAATTCCCCTATGTAATACTTGCCCTTCGGACTCGGTCCTACCGTTCGTAAATATACCATAGCCACTTTCATTCCTTTCTCCCACTCGAAATTTTGTCCCTCGAAGACTGCTGGTACGTCGCGCAATTCACCCATTGTATAAATTGTATGAAAAAGGAGAGGGAAGGACGCACGAGGACATAGGAACGGCGGAGGATGGTGGTAAGTAAAGATACATATGAAGGGACACAGGGAGGAGAACTTGGCTGGTAAAAGTTCGGGCGCGTAAACGGGGGAGGAAGGGAGGAGTGTCGGATTAAGGTAGGCGGGTACGAGTAAGATTAAAATTTATGGTAGGCGGGTGGAAGCGAGGGATGGAGTGGAAGGTAGCAATATGTACTGTAAGAAGAAAGGAAAGATGAAGATGTGTCCGACTCCCCGCGCCCCATGCCTCAGAACAGCCCTCCGCAACAAAGCGCCCACGCTCGTCGGCACGTACCCGGTGACCCCATGGGCGCCGTCCCCCCGCGGCCTCGCGTCCATCTCCTGCCTCGCGCATCCCTGCACATGCGCCTCCTTCCGCTCACACAGCCCGCAAGCAGCCGCCGCGTCTCCCATCGTGCCCTACGCATCACGATCAAGAAACAGCCCGGTACGAATCCACGCCGCGCCGCCCCGCCGCGCCCCATCCACGCGCACTGGCACACAGCAGGCGTACAGCCGGTTCGCGCGCGCGCAAAGCAAAGAAGCAGCGCGACCGTACGCGCACACAGTAGTAGCAGCGCGCCTAGATGCGCGCGCCCGACTTGTGGCGCCTGCACGGCGCCCGCGACTCGCGGCTAGTCTCGGCGTAGCGCATGGTGCGGAGATCGGGATTGGGATTAGGGAGGTGGAGGTCGGCGGGCGTGACGAAGAGCATGGACGGGACGCGCGGCGGGCATGATCACGGCAGGGAGTCGCCAAGGGACGAGACGAACCTGTGAATGAGGACTATCCGCGCGTCGACTTCCACTCTCCAGCCTCAGGTAAGAGCGCAGCAAGTACCGGGCGTATGCATCGAGGTTTCAATGCACTGCGCGCCAATATAAAGTCGTAGGCGATCGAAGGAAAGAGGACAAAGATGACTCACCCAGTTGTCGGTACAACGGGTTCGGATTAGCTTGGTGCCGAGGAAGTCGGGCGGATCCGGCCGTCCGACATTGCGATTCTCGAAGTTACAGGGTCGTGTCGAGGGGATTGTATACGAGATGTGAGACTGTGGGGATCAGCTGCACCGTGGCACGCAAACTGCACGCAAGCTCGAGAAGGCGTAGACTGTTAGAGCAGCGGAAGGTCCAAAAAGGGTCGTTCAGGTGTCGGCACACCACGATGGGTGGGACATCCGGCGCAGTGGTGGTCGAAAAAAACAGGAAGGTGTGACACGTGATGAGCGGCTGGTCGCTTTGACCGCGACCGGTTCGTATGGATCGGTCTGAGTATAAAATCGTACGTACTTGTCAATGGCAATGCAGGTTCTGGTCTAGTAAGATAATCGCCCAAAAAAAAAAAATCGACAACTTTGTCGATTGTGCTCAAAACATGGCTTTCGCGTTCCAAGCACTGCCGTCTATCTCTATCCTTGGAACCTCCACACGCACAGAGCTTCTCGGACCTGTCACATTTCACGGACACCGTCATCTCACACGCAGCGCGCTGGGAACACGTGAAAATAACCTGGTTCGATAGACTTGATTGGATTGCAGGCTCGGCATTTCCCCTACTTTGCCAGCTGAAGCCTGTGCCCAACTTAATATATAGGATGGGCGCGCCAACACGGTTTGACTATGCGCCGCACTTGGCAAGTGTCGTGCTCGGCGAGTACTTCGATCGGTTCGCCGTCCTCCGTGGGCACAGTTTACCAGCATCAATGCTGAGAGGATTATGCCCGCTGCTGCGGCCGACATACTGCGGGAAGCTCCCGCCCATGTTAATCTTAAATGTGTCATATGGGATTCCCCTACTGTTCTATCAGCCATACCGCCCCTTGTTCACCTCCAATCATTGATTCTTCTTGACGGCCTCGGTTGGAATTTGAGCGCTCCCCAAAAGCCATTTCTCGATACCCTCACAGCCCCGACTCTCCAACACCTCGCAGTCTCCGAGCGCGAGCTCGGCGACGAGCCCATTTCCACCATCGCGACATTTCTTTCCAGATTGCGCTGTTCCCTCCACTCTTTGCACGCCGCCGCGGCCAATCTTCGGAGACTGCGCAGGATTTCCCTCCACTCCGATAATCGATGTGAACAATCGCTAACAGGACTGAGCGGAAGGCCTTCTCAAACGCAGTGCTCCAATATCTTGTACGTTCCCGGTTCTCCTGGAAGGGTGATATCTCCACTCATGTTCCCAACTAGCTCATGCGCGGATTTATGCGGTGCTATCAGCGGGTATCTCCACAAGAGCTCGTATATCTCTCTTGAGAATTTTTGTACTGTACCTACATGCCAACTTGGGTTCACACTAGCAAGGCTGCCAGCAATCATATTAGTTTATACTGCATTATGTGTGTACTCTTCGTGAATCCGAGGCAGCCCAATTCACCGAAGCCGAATTCACAGTCCCTTAATCGCGACTCGGGGAAAAAGAAAAATCAACACGAAGTCGAAAACACGTCTCACTTTCGCTTGGGAAGGTGAAAACATGTCCGATACAGTTATATATAATTTGGTGAATAAAAGAAGGGAAGGGGATGAATTGTTGCAACTATCATTATCCATTCCTTGAGGTCACTGTTAAAACGTTGAGTAGAACGGGTATACTTCACAAAATTGGGAAGAGGGATAAACAGGACACAATAAGGAGCATAATTCTAATAAGCAACCCGGTTTCTTAGAGAAACCCCTTCAAAATTGGATGTATTATTGGGGAACCGGGTTTCTCGGGAAACCCTGCTGGCCGATACCTCCAGTGGGTTACTCGGATTATACTTAGATTGCCAAGGTTTTGGACCCTATCTCGTCGGTGAATGCCCATGCACATACAGTTTTGGGGTCGTAAATCTGTGGGTATTGAAGTTCTGCAGCTGCTTGGAATGTGAGCGCTGCACAATGAGAGGCAGAATATTTAATTGTCGCCGTTGGGGTGTAGTACTAGTATATATTCAGAGCTGGAGTTGTCCATGTTGAGAAATAGGTCCCTGACTTCGTTCCGACGGCCCAAAAACACATTGTTACAGCCATGTCAAAATTTGAAACAATGCTAAGGGTTACTAATTTGGACTCGCCAAACCGAACTGCCCGCACTCAAGTTTTTGAAAAGAAATTCATACAGGCACTATATCACAGTTCTAAATTGGGGGACTTGAAGCTGGCAGACTCACAGAAAAGCCCTGTGACTTTCACGCCTGTGAGCTGCTCTATTTGGTGTAACGAAAATTATTGAGGGAAAGCCACATCCGAAATGGCGGTTGATCCGAGCCCAAAGAGGAAATCTTTAGCACTGGATCAAGTTCCGTGCGAGCAAAAAAAAAAAAATCAGTCTCAAGGTTTTCGGAAACAGCTGTAATGCAGATATTTGAAAATAAAGCGGGCTTGGGCCTTCTTGTGTAACACTTCGGAGATCATGAAATAGTGCATATATCTTGTGCAATGCATATGGAAAATGAGAAAAGTGCTGAGCTTTTGCATCGTAGGCCGTCCTAACGTCGGATATAGCATCGGGATATCCAGTTGGCGGAATGATCCGCAACTCCATCGGCCACCGACTATCTCGAAGGGGTTTCCGATTGGAAATTTTGAAGATTTCTCTGATGTGCGGGGTTTCTCCGAGAAACCGAGTTGAATTATCCCAATAAGGACAGAGCAATCACTCGTGACTGCGCTTTTCTCTTCCCACCACCGCTTTGCCGCACTGCAGCAGGACCGGTGATTATCCCTATCGAGGTTGGGTATGATTTTTTAGCATTTGAAAATTTGTCCGGACTTTTGGTCGTGCATGGTAATATTTTTTTGTCCGGACTCTGCGTCTTACCTGAGGTCGGGCCAAATTTGTCCGGACTTTGCGTTTGTAATTTTTCCCCCCCACACTGTTAAATGAGAGTAATTTATTATTATTATATTACTCTGCGTCTTCTGCGTCCTCGTCAAGTTCCACAATATTGGACTTCCCTCATCTCCGAACCGTATTTAGGCTGGCAACGGCGGTTGCCAAACCCTCCTTTCCCATGAGCAGACCATCAAAAACACATGAAATCCATTGAGTTGGATGCCACTGGGTAGCAAGGAGCATATCTTCCTCGCCGTCGTTTCGAATAGGTTCCATAATATTAACCTTAAACCACGGATAGAGGAGTTCAGTGTTTGCGGTAAATGGGAGCAGATAGGAATAGATTATACGCCGCAAGATAGAATAGGTTCTATGCCACAAGAACTCAGTATATTGGACTGAAACTGAAATTGAAGTTCTGTTTTCGACTGAATTACATTGTTTGAGTTCATGCAAATTAGGCAATTATTGTGTCCATTAGTGGCCGAAATCTCCTTGTCCGGACTTTGATTCTGACCTCTGGTGTCTTGGCCTATTTGTCCGGACTTTTGATCTGATGTGGCCACATTCACTGCGTTCAGGCCCCAGGTAGCAGGGCTCCGTGGCGAGCCATATAGCCGGGAAGTAGTCGGCCCCCTATGTTGAGGTCACGCTAGCCACCTCGACGAGATCTGTCTAGCCATGGCTAGCCATCTAGCCACAACTAGCCAAGGGCTTTGTCACGCCCGCATCTCTGGCCATGCCACATAGCATTCAGAAGGTAGGATATTATAATTATAACTACAAATATCCACTCACTTGCCACTCACTGCACAACCAATCGGCAAACCTTGACATTTGTCCTGTATCAAGTGGCAGTGTTATGTGTTCCACGCTCTTGTTCTGGTGAGCGCGCCACTCCATCCATCCGTAGCAGGCTCTTCTGTTTCATTCCCAAGGTGAAGGGCCATCTTGAGCTTAATTTGAGGCGAGGCCTGGTGGTGATTGCAGCAGAATTTAACTTGCAATATGCAATATCCTATTATTAGTACTTACAGTTGACAGAACCACGAGGAATAGCTAGCTCTTGTGGACCTAGAAAAATGGCTTCGAGATCATGCTACCAGGCTAGAAAATCTGCGTCGAGCTGAGCATCGCGGACCTACAATTATCTCGCAATTGCTCAGGCTACATAGGCGTTGTCTAGTTGACCGGGACGAGCTATTTCTGCGGACCTCGCCAAAGCTAGCCGCGGCTACGATCACCTAAAAGTGGCTTAGGCTATCCGGCGCCTGAACGCAGTGATTGTCCTTCCGTTTTGTCCGGACTTTGCGCTCACCTGGGTGGCTGATATTTCAAATTTTGTCCGGACCTTGTACCCGACCTCGAAAGGGATAATCACCGGTCCTCGCTTTCCACACCGCATTGCAACAGGTTATTCCCGGGAACGAAACAGTGGTTCTTCCTTCAATCTATTCCGCTGACCTCTAAGGGATCGAGGCGGTTTATAGACCCTGTGGTGCCACGAAGAGCCTCGGAGTCGACGATGACCCATTCCAAGGATACCCCCAGCAGTAGATCTTTGCCCTCGGATATTCGCGCGCATATATCCAAGCTAAACGCTCGCATCCTGGCTCTCGAAGATTCTCTTGCTGCCGCACGTCGCGAGCGAGAGAACTTGCAGTCACGACTCGACGACTACAAAACCCCGTCCTCACCCTCTCCGTCGACATCACAACGGAAATATTCGTCCATTTCCTCCCGGATTACCCTGAGCGTCCTCCGATTACCGGACTTCTCTCCCCTGCATTGCTGGGCCAGATCTGCCGTAATTGGGGCAAGATAGCATTCGACACGCCTCGGTTATGGCGAGCCATTCACATATTGCTCTCTAAAGCAGGGAGCAGAGTGGCTGCACAACTGAATGTGCTCACCACTTGGCTTTCACGTTCGAAAGCCTGTTCTCTGTCCCTCCCCTTCGAGACGGATTACACATCTCCGAAACTCCCTGATTTCACGGCCGCCCTCATCTCACAATCGGAGCGCTGGGAACATATCAGATTGATTATTCCTTGCCTGGATCTTAATGATCTTCGCTGGCTCAACCGCCCTTTCCCTCTGCTACATGAACTGAATTTCGGATCCAACCATTATTGTGCGACCAAAAGCGCCATAATTCTTTTTCACGGCGCTCCGCAATTGCAGAGTGTTGTCTTCACTGTGATGGTTAATGGGCCTCGTGTGGTCCTGCCGTGGTCACAACTTACCAGCATCGATGTTGTGAGGATCAAGCCCGCCGCGGCGGCCGACATTCCGCGGCAAGCGATTGCCGTTGTAAAGTTCGCCTGCACCCTTTGGATGGACACCGCTGTTCCAGGAGCCGTACCGCCGCTTATTCATCTCGAATCATTGATTCTACGTGATGACCATTGCCCGCCGAGGACCGAAAAATTACTTCTCGATGCTCTCACCGCTCCGGTGCTCCGACACCTCACAATCTCAGAGTATGAGCTCGGTGAAGAACCCCTTTCCACCATCACTACATTTCTTTCCAGATCATGCTGTTCACTACAATCTTTGCACGCCGACAAGGCTAGTCTGTCGAAGACTGCGTACTGCTCAGCATTTCCCTCGATTCCGATAATCGATGTGAAAAGGCGCTAACGGGACTGAGTGGAAGCCTTCTCGAACGCCGTGTTCCTTTTGTACGTTCCCCTAAAGGTGTTCTTGCGAGTTTTATGCGCGGACAAACAAAGGTCACCGGTGTACACTGGTGGACATCCACTGTCACCGGTAATCAGTGTGATGTGATGCATATGACAGATGACCCCAGTACTGCCACAAGCATCCAATGCTCAGCATTTCCCTCGATTCCGATAATCGATGTGAATAGGTGCTAACGGGACTGAGTGGAAGCCTTCTCGAACGCCTGTTCCTATATTTTGTACATTTCCCATTCACTAGAAAGGCCATGTTAATTTTAACTAGCTCACGCCAGGATTTATGCGGTACTGTAATATTAAAATCAATTCGACAGTCACGCCTCACGGAGGGGGTTGTAGGTGTCGAAATCGGTTCAGTGCCGCTGGTCACGGAGGGGTTGTCGAATTCACCTAGCGGTTTGTCACGTTGAAATGCGTCCAAAAGATGATCAAAACGCGCAAAAAAGTGCAGTTTTTATGGTTAATGTGGCGAAATTTTAGCGTGTGTCCCGCAAAATCACAAGATTCGGCAGCTGGAAATACCGTACCGGCGGTAATTGCCGGGCCCCTGTCGGACTTCGAATGCGAAGTCCCCCCATCCGCGCAAGGAAATAGCGCCTTCTTTCTCCTTAACATTTGAGGCTGTTCAAGAGAGGATCACATGGCCGTCATGCCGGCGGTATGATCGACGCTCGGTATTTCCAACTCCCAAATGCTCCGCAAAATTTCGTGGGGTGTCGAATTGTCAAATTGTTCAATTCGTCGAGAGCATTTGGGAATTGGGAGAGCCGGCGCGATCGAGGCACGGCGGCGATCGGTGCCTCACGGCGGCAACGGCGGCATTGTATGATCGAGAGCGGAGTACGAATTAGGCAGTGCCACCAGCAAAGTGCAACCCACGTGGTAGCCAAAATATTTACTGTGCATGCATTCTTGGAGGATATTGCCCCCAAGTCAGCGGCTTAAACGACTGAACGTTTGAAATATATTCATGATTTATTATTAAGAAGAGAGACTCCGAGGCATGCGCCAGGTTGAACGACACGGCGCAGCGGGCGATCAAGCCCATATGTATGCGTACATCATGATCATACTAGATAAATGTCCTCGAAAAAAAGCCAGGCATTCATAAGTTAAAAATAAGAGGACGAGAGAAAGAGGGAGATATTGGGGAGTAAGGAACGAAAGGCAAGCAGGGGATGGTGGCTACTGTCAGCTGCCGATCAATATTTCAACCTCCGATCTGTGCCGTGAGCTTGCCGCCGTGCATCACGCCGGCTCTCCCAATTCCCAAACTTTCACAATTCGTCACGGGTCGAGTCCATTTGGGAATCCGGAATGCCCGCGTTTTGGGGTGATCGGCGGCCTGATCTCGGGCATTTTTGAACGATCGCGGGCATTTGAGGGCATTCTCACGGGGATTCGGCCACTGTCAGCCACCAAATAAAAAGCACCTCAGTGCACTTTGATGTGTTTGGGGGTTAGTAGGTAGGAGTACAAATCAAGTGCTATCTAAACCAAATATGCAGCGATGGGTATGAGACTCATACCCATCGCTGCTGAGTTGTCCCACCGAAAGCGTACAGGGTCAAATTGATCCGAAACAAATAGTGCGGCACTACCAGGAAAATTTAAGAGAGTTATTTAGACTCGTTCATATTATTCCAGAGTCGCATAGGCTTATAAAGTCCTGTTCTAGCACAAATACAAGATATCTCCCTCTGTGATGGGATCAAACCAACTTCAGCGCAAGCTCGGCAAGGCAATTCAACTTACTCTGAAGATATTAAAGATTTAAGAACCAGCCAGATATTCATTAAACAACCACCGAGCTTTTGTCTGAGACTTCTATGAGCTCCAGATCACAGGTAAGGTCCAGACACCAACTATCAACAAAAAAACATAGCATTGTGAAGTCCGTAGCGCCTGGGGAAAATCCTGCAGAGCACACAAATTAATTCCCAAGCCACTAGAAGTCACATTGCAAGCAAATTGAAATCCAGGGCTACTCAAAAACATAGGCTTGAATTCAGCGGTCGCGACATCAGTGATATGATACCCCATTTGGAGGGGCTCCTCCGAATTTGCCGAGAAGCCGGCTTGACCACGGCGATGCCCGAACCAATCATCTTGCATTGAGCAATCAATACGCAGCCCCTTTTGGCTGACCCGTCACCCGTCGACGGGTTAGCCCGTCCCGTACCCGTCCGGCTCAACTCCTCGCAAAATAGCTCGACGGACGGGTCCCGGCACGTTTCGACGGCCCGTCACCCCGTCGCAGCGACGGACGGGTCGAAGCAAGGGGTCACGGAAACCTTAAATCCGGATATTGACATGCCCCAAAGACGTGACAAGTGGCTGGGGTCTTTGCTTACATCACTCACTGCAAAAGTAATAGATTCGAACAAGTAGAGTAAGATGAGAGTGGTTAAAGTGCAAAGATAAACACAGGAGACCACCGGAATTATTATTAGGGCCAGACACCCAAAAATTCAACAAACTCATCGCACTGGCCGCTTTCTGCACTCCTGACGGAGTTCTATAGCCAAAATTGGGCCCATACGGACACCTCGAGCCTCTGGATGAGTTCAAATTCAATTACAGACAAGAAAACCCATATACGGTGGTCAATTTGAGCTGCGGGGCTCTAAACTACTCATTAGTAGGCTCAGCCATCATTCCGGAGACCAAAACGGGATGACAGTTTCCATATGGAGCCGCGGAACAGCGGACCGAGTGGTGGTGGTGGTCTAGTGAGTGTTCGGGGTCCTGATGGGAGGTTTCGGGGGGGGGGGTTGATGCCGGAGGTTTGGTTTCCAACACCCCTTGGGTCGAGGCCCTAATAGTGCCGTTGACGAAGCCGGGCGCTACCGTACACAGTGTACTTGGGATATACACAGGCAAGAATCCTGAGAAACAAGTACATTCCCGCTACCTTTAGGTAAGGGTCTTAGGGCGCCCTATTTTCAGGACTCGCAGTAAATCACATTTTCGTCATTACACCTGAGTCAGCAATGATATTCTCTGCCAAAAAGTTCGGCTTCTCAGCCAGCTGGGTAAAATGCCGCAGATGCCGGTAAAAGATGATAAGCATAATTACTCATTCACCGCTAAGGTATGAGCCTCGAAACTGCTGGGAAGAAATGGCAATAGGTACTTTTTAAAACTGCTGTTCTACGAGCCAGTGGCTCTAAGAATATTTCATGCTGACACAAGCTGGGCCCCAGTGAAAAGTCCGTATTGGGAGATCGGGTGAGAAAGAGGTAAATCGAGGAAAACTATTGTTCATCAATATCCCTCGATGAACTTAGCATACATCTATACGGTGGATAGAATCTAGCAAGATCGAGAAGATTGATAAATAAAAATGATGTATATTTGATGCCCGGTATACATGTACCATATTTTTATTGATTCTCATGGTGCAGTATCGAGGCGGATATTTTCACTCATCAATGGATATCGTGGCAAATGTAATGGATATTTATTTTTGTCTACTACCAATTCGGCCACTTAATTCACCGTTCCCACACCCTACGATGGCACGGCCGACGTGATGGCACATTGAAAGACGCGAAACAGCGTGCCTAAGCTGCTGCCTGCACAGTTAAGATCAGCCCCATGACTAGAAAATCACCACATGTAAAGATACGTACCTTTTTACTTGCTGCTGCTGCAGCACCTGATGTACGAGACCACTCCTTTTAATTTATTTAGATACAAGTACAAACGACAAATTAAGAACACACCTCTGCTGCCGGAGTTTTAACGATGCTGTCCCAATACACCGCGTATTGTTCCCTAGTCGCTCCAGGATTTTTTGGGCACCAGTCAATTAAGCAGAGATTCCTGGGCACGCTCAGTCTAGATTACGCCGGAGATGAAAAATAATTACCGCGGTGTCTTCGATGTTCCTGGTTTAATTTTAGCATCCTTCATGACCCTCGCAGGTTTCGCGGTCGACTTTGTGGGTTCTCCTGCAGCTGAGGATCCTGCCAGCGGCAGGGTATTTGCGATGTCTGGAAGCACTGTCGATGGGGCGATGGAGTTAGTAGTGACGGCTGGAACACCCCCGTTGACGGCCGCTCTTGCCGGGGCCGACACAGGGAGAACCACTGGGACATCGACAATTACCGGCGCAACAGCGGAGGTGGCAGGTACAGCCAAACCGAACCTGTAAATGTGAGAAATCGAGCCATATGGGATCGGTGGAGGATCAGTAATACTTACAGCGGACTGATGATCTATCCGAAAGAAATCAGTAGGTGGTCGCCTAATTTATGGGGAATATACCTTGATTGAGCTGGGGAGCTTCGTCACAACATCCTCTGATGCCGTAGCAACTTCAAGCGGAGGCCTGTAGATTCGTCGTGAGTATGGTTACAACTGTGCGTGTGTGGAGGTAAGTACCCAAGAATATCCTGTAAAAGATCTGTGAGAGTTTGCAGCGTGAAAGAATAAAAAGACCCTTAAGCTTACGCTGTTGTCGACAGGCGTCCCCAGTACGACATCTTCGTTCTGTGCGGTCTACGAGAGGGTGAGTACAGAAAGAACAATATAAATAGAATACGTACGTGATCTACAGCTTCGATCTTCGCGCGCTTGCTTGAAGAAGTCGTATTGGAACACCGACGTTTGCCCAAAGTAATGTCAGCCTCCTCCGTCTTGACAGACTTGCCGAAATGGCTGGCGTGCCAGGAGGAGTACATGTGTGTCGCCATAAACTGCACCTTCCAATCATTGTTGCAGAGGGCCATTTCCGGAAATTTGTCGCACAGCTCATAGCTGAAATGGCGACGCACATCTAGGCTACCTTTTTGCCAGGAAGGAGGAGCAAGTTTTAGGTTCGCAATTTGCACCCAGATTTGGTGAGCAAGGCTGCGAATATCGGCCGCACGGAACCCATCTATCACATTCCCGTCACTGTCGGAAACAAAAAGCATTGTCACATTAATTCCCTGGGAGGCACGAGAAGAGCCACGCGGTCCGGGGCCGTCCACATTAGAGTCGCCCCTCGCATTCTTGATGTGCTGCCTCCAGTCCTGCTCAAACCAAAAAATGACCTTCGGAGTATCAGACCGTTGAGCAGGAGGTTTAGGAACATGCACAGGTAAGACACCGGGCATTCCCTGGCCTCGAAGCATAGCGACTGGACTCTCGATGTCGACATCGAGACTGACACGCGGAGTTGGAACGGCGGCGCCGGCAGCAGTGATCATTGCAGGGATGGATTTGGTCAGCAAATCGAACGTGTTCCTGTGAACAATATTAGCTAAATCTCAACGTGTAGGCCCGGTGAGGATGTACATACTTGACTGAGCGATTTTCAGTTGCGAGAACGAGGTTCTCCTCCCTCAGCCGACTGTATTCCTGCTCGAAGTCCAATGCGGGTGGCCTGGGATGGAAAGACAAGGAGGACCGTGGGGGATTATTGTATCGAAATGGGTGTGGGGTGAGCATCGTGGATCCACCACTCCAGTCTTCCGATGGGACAAAAGGCTGTGGTGCAGGAGACTGCGACAATGCCGAAGAGTAGCCAGAGAAGGACAGCGAGCTCGATGAGAAGAGATCGAGAGAGGGGGTAGAAGACCTGCTTGAGTACAGGTCAGATCCGAGGTCAGCATCGTCAGAGAGCGCCCCGTCCATGGGCGGAGAAAGTGAAAACGACGAGGATGAAAAAAAGTGAGAGCCATCACGGTCACCTGATCCGCTCTATTTATCTCAATCTATACAAGTCTATACACCACTATTTCATTGATATTTCAAGGTACGCATCCGTCAAAATTAGACTTCGCTCAGACCACCATGAGCTCACCAAAGCTTTGCCCTAGTCCCAAATTATCCACAGTCTACGCAGGCAATGGTGTTTTGCGACTCCCCGCTGGCAGGTCTCCGATTCGACGCGAAGCATATTATCCCCACACACCCACAAGGTCCCCCAAAAAATTTGTACCAAGCTCTCGGCCAGAGGACGACGGCGAGCTTCTTCAGGATACTGATACTGAGCACAAAGTTAAACATCGTCTCATTCGCCGTGTGCCCGTATGTGGGCAATACCACCGAATATATTCCCACTAAACGGTTTACCAGGATTTTCGCCTTGTTCCATTTGGGCTTGGACCAAACCATAGCCCCCGTCGTCGTCCTCTTGTTCGCCGAGCAGGCCCCGGTCCAACTCGCCTTGTGAGTCTTATATTTCTGGCTCAGCTCACATTTACTAAAACATCGTGCTGCAGAGAATGAAAATGGCATGCAGCAAAGCACGGAAACTTCTCAAAAAGATCGGAGCGAGGGATGTGGTCACGGAGCGCATGCGCCTGGAACTGTACAAATTGCGTCGCCATATCTCATTGTTGGGCCGCGAGCGGAAACTTGAAAAGTCACGTCTCAATTAATTATTTATAAGTAGCTGCATCATTCCTCCGCAATTAAAGTCTGCTCTATGCCAATCATCTGCATAAGTTTAAGGCCTGGCTTCTCCATTAAATACCACCTGTCGATCTCCGATCCATCTTTAAACGTCTTCGCATATTGTTGGTCCGGTGCCAGCATTACGGCAGATTGAATGGTCTTGATGTCGATGACCCGAACGTCTGAATTTCCGAGGTATTTCATGGTGACATACATCTTGGAAGACGCATTATAGAGTTCTCTGTGATGTTCTCCATAGAGTGACACAACAGCGAGAGACTTCCGTATTTCCCCAACTTGGAATAGCATGTAGAAATGGACTTGTGCAAATCGCGATCTCCTGTCACATTCAATCTGAACTTAAAATAAGTACACTTTCACATTGAGAAACACAATCCGGACCTTGACATTTTGCGCACTTCGCAGCTTTTCAATCGGCTTCAAATTTTCCTTCCAGGCCGATCTCGCAATCTGTCCATTGGGAAGACGCACTCGGGACCATCGAGTAACACGGGGCACCCAGTTGTCAACCAAATGTTGGCCAGCATCAGTCGAATATGACCTGAGAGCTGCAGCCTCGAATTCGTCGACCTCCCGAGCAGTTGAATCCATGGCAGTGAGGAGGACATATCCATCCCCCAAATCCCGTGAGCCACGAGGAAATGGATTCTCCGGCGGCTCAAGATCTGGAATCATTGCCTTTAATGTGTTTACTTGACAGCGTCGAAGTGCACGTTCTGCCAGATTAGCATATGCGTTGGAGTGCTGCTTGATCTCCTCGCCAAGATTTCCTATTGTGCGCTCCAAGGCCCACTGCGAGTAAATAATACCAGGACCGACACGAGTAGTTTCTGGTGCCAGATGAGAAGGGGTATGAATACTGGGTCGAACAAAATGGAGACGATCCGTCCGGCGCTGGCAATACAGTGCTTCAAACTCGTCGGAGAATTGAGTGAGTAGCTGATGAGCTTCTAGAAGCTCGGCCGGACTGATTTCCTCCTGCATTAGGATATGATTGCCCCGTACACACTTGCAGTAATTCCTCCAGTACTCCTCTGGAAGAAGTCCGTGAAGGAGCGCAGGACCTAAGCCAAAAAAATATAGCAGGAATTCCCATGCTTTGTAGCCGCTTGATATCTTCTCGGCGGGGTTCCGAGGAGGACGATCAAAAGACCCGGGAATGTATGGTGTTGCGTCTGCAACCATCTGGCCGTGCGCTTTCCAAGCTGGTCCCGTCAACACAACCCAATCCCACAGATCTTTGCTGTCTGTTTTATCGCATTCAAAAAGACCCCGCCAGAGAGGGATAAACAAATCAGGGAGGTTGAGAGAAGGAAGATGCATGATGTCCAGTGCAAAACAACCGGGAATTCCCAAAATATGCTTTTTAGGGAATCCACTGAAGATAGTTGGCTTTGAGATACCGGTTTCCAGTCTCCTCTTCTCGTACTGGGTTTTGTTGGGTGAGTCAATGACAAACTGGAGGTTTTTGTGATAACGCTCCGAGTCTTCTTCTGAGGTGAATGCCTGAAGAAGCTGGTTGAGATCAACGTCCGGATGACTGCAGCCCTCCTGTTCGTAGCCTGTTGGGAGAAATCGGGCAGGATAGTAATGCGTGCCGCCAACTTTCCTCCGCCCTTTCAGTGGGCAGTACACTCGGCACGCATATTTACCGTGGTGACCCACACCCCCATTTATTGCGGCCATCCCAGGGCCATCGGCAGTACCGAGGGCAACAAATGGCCGGGATACAAATACACGGTTCTTCAGTGCATCCCAGATACGAAGGCCCTCCTTCTGCAGGGCTGCAACATGATGGAATCCAGGAAATATGAAGCTGTCGGAATTTTTGGGTTTGCCAGGACCTCCAATGATTCCCCCTGGAATAATATATTTCTTCTTGTATCGAACTCCTGGTGCATGGTCGAAGATGATCCAGATATATATCCAGCATTCAGAAACTTTGTTGCGGTACAGCTGAGCTCCATCAATGGAAAAGACGAGGATCATGTCGTCTGGTGAAATTCGACCCTCCTCGACGGCTTTGAGATAATCACTCCCATCAAAGAAGTCGGTGTATGGAGAAGTGCGAACACCGTGGTTGCGTGCAAGCTCTGCAAGAATTGCTTCAGTGCAGGTACGCCGGTACTGCATACTCTTGGCACCCTCAGGTGTTCGCCAAAAGGCCTGGAGCTGTGGCGCTATTGGAAATGTAGAGAATTGCTTGCGAGCAATTTTGACCTCGGGAAGACGTGCAGGATCATATCGTGACTGTCCACAGTAGGGGCAGTTCTCGAGAGTCGTGAATGGTCCTGTATATCCTATGCAGCTGTTGATGCACATGTCATGGATGAGAGCTACAACGCCCGTGAGTTCGGTGACCAGCCGCTTCACTTTGTAGTATGTCAAAATTTTGGAGTCAGGATTTCGGCGGATGATTGCCTCGCGAACTGCAGAGTACGAAGCCTCCGAGGCATTTCCAATAGCCAAGAAGATATCAATGGAAAGGCGATCATCCAGGTCATCAATGCTGAGAGTTTTGGTAGCAGGGTTACGAATTTGGTCAAGCAGCTCGGGGTCCAGCTGCTCATTGAGACTGTCAAGCGAAGCGGATTGGAGGGCGGCAATGAATTTGAGTGCAATATTAATTTCTTCAATGACAGAGGTCCGTGTTTCTGATGTGGTGGGAGGAGAAGTTTGCCTCTGGGGAGGTGGTGGAGGGGGATTTTCGGTAGGTTGGTTGCGAGCCTGAGTGTCAGCGAAAGACCCAGGATCTGGTGGAGGTGAAAGAGGTCTCGGTGGTCCCGGGCCTGGGGCAGGTGTGCTAGCTGCACGAGAACCGCCGCTGTCAATGGTGGGTGACTCGACCTGTGGACTCGGTGTGCGTGGGTGATCTGGTGAATTAGACTGGAAAGGAATATGAGATTAAACATTGAATATAAGTGATTTTAACTGACTGCAAACTGGTCCTGGTCATTAAATACATTGCCCCCAGTCTCTAAATTAGCTGGTGTATCCAAGTCTGCTCGTCGTCGCTTTAGATGGCCGTGGTCAGGCTGGGGACCTTGTCGTTTCAGTCTGCTAGATCCAGAACCAGCAGCAACACTGGAATCATTTGCGACGGCGCTAAAAGCAGCTGCAGCACTTTGGAGAAACTGCGCAAACTGTGGCGTCGGAAGTGTAATATCCTCTCTCCGATGTAAAGTCATCGTGGAGTAGGCTACCGGTTTCCCTGGTCCATCTGGGCCTCCACATTTCCTGCGACATTTACAGACAAATTGGCGAGGCTCGCCAGGCCCGTTAATGGACATAGCACTCTGGTGAGACTGGAAGATGCTTGGATTGATGGAATATCTGTTGTTACACTCAGAATATTCATTAACAGGTCGCAGATATGATGCAGCGCGAGAATCCAATCTATTTGCATCGATGCGCACAAGAAATGTTGGCGGTAGCGGGCAACTTTTGATCAGATCTCAGTCGAGTTATATTTGGCTCGATGTCTACCGATTTCCATCTATCTGTCCCATTTGCCTCGTTCTCGCTCGATATCTAAATACGGACTTTTCACTGGGGCTGGGCCCTAGACTCGTAACCAGTCTGTAAAACGAATGCCGAAAAAATGCGACGAGCGCTTCGGCATTTTACAGACTGGTACATCTCGGGAAAGGGGATTGAGCTGCCAACGGAGTTTGAAAAAATTGGCAGGTGCCGCGATCGGCCGATAAGCGAGCCATCAAAATCGATCAATTTTGCCCCAAACTCAATGGCCTTTCCTGCTCTTCCATCTGCAATGAAAAAAAATCTGAAGAGGCGAATGTGTTTATTTCTAGAATATAAAGGTTCATGATAATTTGAATTTCCTTAAATTTCAAAGTGCAAGAGAGAACACGGGCCTCAGCCAAATTTTAAACTCCGCTGTCAGCCCAATGCAAGACCCCGAGATGTACCAGTCTGTATACAACCGAAGTGCTTGCCACATATTTTCGGTATTTTGTATACAGACTGGTCACGAGTCTAGCTGGGCCCCAAACTAAACAATTATAAAAGACCACTGTGTTCAAACTTTAATAATGGATACTTTGTGTTCTCTGATCGGCAGCGGATTCGAGACATCCTTCCCTGGTGGCGCTTTCATTCATTATCATCGGCCCAACAACTTCTTTTTTGGAATGGCTGGTCTTTCTCGTTAGCATTATCCCGATCTACAATCCCTGACATATGCGATAGCGATTTACTCCCAATGGACAATATAGGAACTTCTGCGTCTTCTGGCTTGATTTCCGCCGCCAGCCTCTACTAATATATACTCGGCACCGTGATGCTCCCCATAGCTCGACCATTTCCAATTTTATTAATTTAAACTCACCATCCGCCGCCCATCTTCCGCCTCCGAACGTTCGCCATTTAATTTTAATTCTCCTCAGCTGCTAGATTTGTGGCCCAGGTGGCGAGTTTTCTCCACTCCTTTTAATTCCCGCATTCCCGAGCGGTTTTTAGGGCACTGTAGTAGTCAAGTACACTGCTCTTCAGGACTCTCGGCACTGGGTGAGCATTTCAAAATTTTCATCTAGATTTTTGGTGAAAAACTTCCTTTATTTGTCACACATTTTTCACTGAAAATGGAGCTGGAGAATTCATAAACTTTCCAGTATTTTTGTGAAAAATTCAAACAATTTTCAGTAAAGTCACAAAAGTACTGTAAAAAGTTTAAAATTTTCAGACATTTTCAGACACACTTCTTGAGTGAAAAATAAAGGAAGTTTTTCACCGAAACTTGGAGTGAAAAAAATTGATATGCTCAACCGGTGCGGCTGGGCCACTCTACAAGCCGCCCAAATAGATACAGCACATATAATCCGGCAACGTCTCATCGCCGGGCCTCTACGATATTTTGCAGGCGCAAGATGTCCAAATTATGTATCAAGTTTTTTCTTCATTTACACGAGCCTCTTGTTAGGCCCTGTTGCCACTCCTCAATCACCTTGTCCTCTGCGCACTCATCCGTAGGTGCTCAAAGTTCTCCCAGGTGTGCTATCAATATCCAATGCTGTCTCTAGTGTCCAACGGAAAAGAAACCTGCTCTCTCTCGTATCCGCGTTGAAATCAACACATCCCTCCCTGGGGCACTTTTGTTCCTTTTTTTCATTATTTTCAGCATTTTTTGACCGGCTCTTCTAGCTTGTCAGCGCCTTCCGGATCTTCCGCTCCACAGTCTTGATGTATGTGAGAGCGACCTTATCTCTGCCAGTAAATACACTAGTTCAAGTTTCCGCGGGTTCTAGCTTGAACGCTCAAGCCTCTCCCATATATTCTGACCGCTCATCATAGCTTGGCCATTCCCATGTGCTACCAGTGTTTGCCAAACATTTTTCCTCGAGACACATATGGACAGATCTATAAGTATTGCCATTGAACCTGCAGCAAATGCTTCCGAATATCATTGTTTAAAATAAATAAAACTAATAATGCTCGAATAAATTTACTGTGCTTTCTTACAGAATTGAACGCTCGCAGGCGAAGAGTAAAGTTAGCCGCAAAGAAACGACTCACTGTACTCTCAACGTACCGATCACGCCTGGTCAAATTCCAGTGCATATATCGCTGAAGCGTCAACCAGCTCGCATTGGGCCGCCGAAAATATTTAACCTTCAGTACAATTTTGATGGCTATTGAGACCAAACTGTGACCTCAGTTCGCTAAAAGAAAATCGATCAATTTTGGTAGCGGGCTGCGCCGCTTGTCGGCCCTACCCGCTTTATACTAAGATATGGGCCATACATCCACCGCCAACGTCACGTGAGCAGCGTGACGCCATCCAAATCGGGGCAATTTTCGTGAATAAATCCCTCAAATAATAACCACATCACTTCGGCTCAATCGGCTACATGAATCTGTAGGTAAATTATGCCCGAGTAGGTAGACACCAGCGGATCTGGCCCACATGTAGCCAAAATTGACTAGATGTCCGTTTAGTCCTGAAATTAGCTAAGAACCATGTCCACAACCCACAACAGCGCATCGACCCAGCGCAAATCTCTTCCGCCGTCTCTACTATCATGCCTGCGAAGGCCAAGCACTTGCAGAAGCACACCACTAATCTTCTGAGCAGAATAAAGCATGCAATTCAGAGCTATCAATTCTCAGAGAGCTGGAGGAAGCCGGAATTTATTGAAAGCCTGCGTAAAACTCTCATAATTGCTAATATGTACTATAAGCCTTGTATATTCTGTAGCCACAGCCCATTTCTTGCCTGTTTGTACTACCTTTACCTCCAAATAATGACCTTGCACCATTGTCAAGACAACTCCTCCTGCAGCACTTTGACAATAATTAAGACCTTTGCTGAAAATGATCTTGAGATGTATTTGAGTGATTTCATGTAGGCGATTAGCCCATGGTTTACCCGTTATTATTTGAGGGATTATTCTACATAAATTGCCCTAATTTGGACGCCATCAGTCACAGAATGTAACGACACGTGACGTTGGCGGCGGATGTATGGCCCATATCTTATGATTTGTGCTTGTAAGCCCTCACACTGACTGCACGCGCCGTAAATTAGTGGCTGACAGCCTATCGGCGGCTATTCCCGGCGGCATTTGATGGCGGCCTCGATCGGCGGCATTTCGAACTCCCAAACTTTCTGCACGGGTCACACCCCCTGTCGAATTGAATTTAAAATCACAGTACTATCAGTCTCCACAAGAACTCCTGCAGCTGGTGCATTTGGCCATACAGAGCGCCACTAATTCCATGAGCGTCTAACACCCATATTGGGTGCCTGAGTGGCAGTTCCATAAAATTTATTTGTATTTAACGTCACCTCCACCCAACCTCCACCCAACCTCCACCAGTGACTACCATCAATTCTTCTGCATTCGACCGCCACGACTTGGCTGCGACAAGATGCTCTTCGCGACTTCCCGTTCCCTGCTTATCCTTTTGGCTCGTCTCGTGCATGTCCTCGGCCAAGCGCCATCTGATCTGCTGGACTACGCCCTGGGCTGCGCGCGTGCGGCGGCGAATAGGATGAATTGCGCTCTGCGAGTGATTTATTCACCTTGCTGACATTTATTTATCCTTCCCTTTATCCTCCTATTTCGCGTGCTGAGAGCCCTGCTGGTACTCTATTGCGATTATAATTGCAATCGGGATGAATAACCGGGCTGCAGGACTGACATCCCCTGCCTATGCAAGACGACGTTTGCGACGGCCGTTACGCAGTGTTCCGCCAGCACTTCCTGTTTTGCTGCGGAAAGAAGTCAGGTTAGCACACTGCTTTTGGAAATGTGTGGCAAGTCGGTTGTCTGCCTCCAACACACATTGAGTACCTCCGAGGTTCCTCCTCTGGTTCCCCATCTGGTGCGCGTAATGCCCCTCCAAATTACTCCCATTGACCAACCATTGACTTTTAGATGTTTCAGGATCCCGAAGCAACGGTGTCCCCACGGAAAGTACTCCAAGTAACGGGAATTCCCGTCCTCATCGGCCCCACGTTTACTGCGAACCACGACGCTCACAACGTCCGTGCCGATCAGCGACCCGCCTCCCTCGAGCGCTACTGCGCCTTCGTCCTCCGTATCTGCACTGGCGCTGCATATATTTCAGTCGTTGACATGAAACTGGCTGGGATTACAGCAGCTCTGCTTGGTGTTGACTGGCTGGCGCTGTGAACTATCGCTCTATGTCCTCAAAAGCCGGTGGACCTTTTACTCGGACATGTATTTTCCTCTTGGCACCTTTTGATATGATAATTCAATGCTGTACGATCTTTGTCGTTCTCCATCTCAGATGGGATTCTATTCGATCCTTCGATCTTCTACGGCAGCAGGGCAGGCTTTCCAGATTCTTTATTGGGTTGAGGTTTCCACGAGGTAAACATGAGGTATCGACGTGTTTTAATTTCCTTCATCTTCGAGTTGTGATCAACGTACCTGATTATAATCCCGTATGAAACCTTCCCACCCCACGATCGCTATGTCCTTATTGGCTGTCAAGGAAACTCAGAGCTTACTCAACTCCGCGCCTTATTATTTCTTGTGGGATGTGTGTCACCTGAATTGATGCCGAATCTCCCTATAATCTCCCTCGCGTGGGAATCTCAGCGGATTTCCTCCACAAATTAGCACTGTACCGAAACTTCGACGTTATTCAAATGTTACTAAACGTCTGACCAAGCATACTTCCGAGGTTATAAAAATTTATGCCACGCGCGATGTTTTAAAACCCGAGTAATTGTTTCATACTGGAATAATGACACTGTCTCCAATTATCGTGCTCGATGTCCGAGGCCTAACTACCCAGGGGACTCTCTCGGACCTTCTTCTGGAAGCCTCAACTTTATTTTTTCCTTGTCTGCAGAATAGGAATTCCGAAGTGGAGGCTAGCTCAAGTGGTCAATCGGCGGAAGATTGAGGGTACCTGTAGCATATATTCTAACGCAATGTATGGAGTACGGACACTGGCTGTTTCCTGATGGGACTGCGTCGGAATATACCTACCTACCTACCTACCTACCTCTCACCCACATCTATACTGCTGTCTTAACAGTGAAATTCAAATCAAATCAAATCAAATCAACTGTGGCGGATATCCGGCCCGGATTAGGTTTAGAACAAGCCTCTCTCCGGACCGGGGAACCAAACGATGCATCACCAAACAATGAACGGCTGGCTTGATCCGAACGCAGCCTGTCTGTTTGGCGGTTCCTCTGTGCCCAATCACAAGCAAACACCGTCGCTCCTGCTTCTTCGCATCATACTAGCAGTCTCGCTCTCCATTCAAAACGCTCTTCATCTTGATAACACCGATTCCCATGAGTTTCCTTGCCACCAATAGCTCAGATCCTTCGCAATAACGCATCCTTTGCTCTGAAATCTCACAAACGGCGCCTACGAATTCGTCAAATGCGATGCTACGTCGACGAAGAATGTCGAGACTACTACACGCTCTCTGCGTGAGCGTCTTTATAAAATAAACTTTCTGGTTCTGTCTCCTGGATTTTTCACTCTTATCGCTATCGGAATGAAGCTTCCGAGGGGATCGACAAGAAACTGGTACTCCTCTGTTATGCTAGATGGAAGTTCATCCGTGATCTTATGCCGTTGCCGAACTCCGCCGCTGGATCATCCTAGGAGGCTAAAGTATATTCCATCCTGGGTACGGGAACTGGCGGCGCCATTGACGTGGACGAGCTTGGCTTGAAGAAGGGATACACAGCGCTCGAAGCCGCTCTGTCCTCAGCGACGTACATCGATCTAATGATGCAGGCCAGCGGATACATTTCCCATACGCCTCTCCCGATTTCCGCCGGTGATTTTCCAGCAATAATAAAGCGATTCGCAACGGACAGCCCCGAGATCCAGTTCACGCATGCCTTTGCCGGCCTCATGCGTATTCCAATGATGATGGCCAAACACTGGGTTCTCCGACCGCTCAATCTGCTCATTTCCTTCGCAACCTATCCCTTCACCGTCACACCCGAGATGGCCATTTTGTTCATCGCGCTCTTTTTTTTACATTTTGATGTTCCGACACTTCTTAGGTGTGCGCAGAGTATCAGCTATCGGCGCTGTTCGAGTCTCAGCCCGGTTTCACACGGCGTGGGGCCAAGGGGGACGATATTGGATACACACATGCTAGTATAGACGCTGTGAACAAGTTATGGGACCATACTGTCGAAGTTACCAGGGTTGAATGAGCTGTTCATTTGGTGAGTTCTACACGAATCGTAGTTGCGCATGTAGAAAATCGCTGATGAACCGCCAGCGAAAGAAGATGAAACGCCGCGATTCTAACAATACCTTGTTGTAGCATGCAGAATGCACCAATAATTTGGCGACATGGCGCACAGCGGACGAGTTACGTGCATGACCTCCGTCAAGATGTCACGATTTCGCCGAGCGATCAGGTTTTGTAATCTTGAAAAAGCTTGGAACAGAGGTGTATTCTACCCCACAGAAGATATGGCCATCTCTGTCATATTCTCGGAAGGTGAACGTAATCACCTGACTCATCTCAAACAAACCGCTGATCTTTAATTGCGCATTTTTTCCCCTTATCGTTCTCATGTCTATCCGAGCGTAGACGATTCAGGCCTAGCGTCACTTTGCATTCCGTCTGCCAGATAGCAATTCGCCTCGCGTTCGAATCCCGGAGCTAAACTTCGGCGATGCATTTAAAGCCGCGACACCGGATATTGCATGCTACCCGGACACCGATGACGCCAATATTATGTGGACGGATTTTTCACATCTTATAGCTCTTCCCAAATTTATATTTCGATGCCTCCCGTTTGGATACAAAGCCACAATTCCACCGACTAGAATTCATGATCTTCCAGACCGCACCATATTCTCATTGACTCAGTCGATGATGTAGTTCTTGGCTATCTCAATTTGGCGCGGTTCTATCATGGGTTGATCCTAAATTTGAAAACAGGCTATGCTCTTCGACCACCAATCTGCGCAGTGCTTCCACGCCTTTGCCCTGGCTGAACAAAATCCCTCAATTCGGACCGCTTCGCTGTGGGTCCGATCGCAAACTCTTTCCTCTTCGTGATCCGGTATTTCGGTCTGAGAACGTATATAAGTAGCCCACTCTCATTGGCATATTCCTCAATCCGCGCCGCACAAACACGTCACATATTCTAACACGAAATCCTCTCACCACCCAAATGCGAGCTTTCTCGACCGCCCTGTTTCTTGCATATGCGCTCACTGCGATTGCTATCCCGATTGTATGTCTATTTTCGCTGTCCTCGGTTAAATACGATAACTTATTTCTTCGTATATAGATTGGAAGCGACGAAGGTTCTGTGAACCGCCGCACTGAAGGAGGCAGTCGACCGCCTCCAGACTGGAAGCGCGCAGATCGGCCTCCTCCGGGTTGGAAGCGCCTAGATCAGCCTCCTCCGGGCTGGAAACGCACCGAGGGCGGCTCCACCGGACTGGAAGCGTGGTGAGGGCGCCTCCCTCACTTAGGCTTCCCACCGACAAAGCCTTGCGGCCCGTCATCGACAGGAGGTTTCCGCACGGTGCAGCGTTTGGGATCCCGATGATGGCCGAAAGTTATACATGTCTCTGATTGGTGTTGTCCCGGAGGCTCTGTTTTTAGTTCCTGTTCCTGTGCCTTGTCCATGTCTGGCCTTTTTCTGATATAGAAGTGTTTGTTACTTGAAATAGCCACATGCCGTATACTCACATATCGTGGTTTTATTTTTGTAAAGCATCTCGCACGGATTGCCGTATGTTCTCTGGTGACTAAAGGTTAAGGTACCCAGTATGAAAACCAGAAGCACACCGGCGGATCCTCGCTCCTGGGCGGGACCAATGGTAAACTAGCGAAATTGATCATATTGCCGACCTGGCGTCCCGATTCCAAGCCAACGATCTCTATCTGCCTGGGGAGGTCGAGCCCAATGCCGTTTAAACACCGGTCAGATTATTGTCCGCACATCGTGCTGGGCAGATTGTTACTCACACAAACACGTTCTAGTACAAACCTATGACGATCCCATATTCAGCAGTAGTACTGTATGCATTGATCACATCTCCAGCATTTATAGTTCATCGAACCGTCGAGACTCCAGAAATACTAAAGGTGGAAATAAACGACGACGAGCCGGATATAAAGCACCTTGACCTTTACGTGGTTCGTATGTTTGAATATCAAACCATTTCCCCTTTCCTAAGAATGCGCCAACATTGAAGCTGGTAGAAGTTCCGGCGTCCACTTGGAAAGGAATGGTGGTGAAAGTACCCGGAAGATCCGTTATTGCGCCATCGATGTCTAAGCAGATAAGCGATAGATACTTCCCCGATGCTTAGAAGTTGAAGATCCGGTGGCCTCGGAAGTACAGTAAATGAAAGAGAAATGTACATTTTTGAAGCTTCAAAATGTAACCTAGACTGCTTCCAAGCGAATCAAAAAGCATATTGAACAAACATGGATATTGGCGCTACAACAGCTCGTGGCGTGGCAGCACGGGCCACCGGCCATACCACAGTCCCATCAGCTTGAGGTGCATGCAGTCCAGGCTCGGGCGGGCGTCCAAATTAAATATGGCGAACCATAAGATAGTCAACCCTGCAGACCGAGTTGCTGACGCGCAAGATGAGCGACAGAACCAGAATTTATGAAGGGGATGGAGGACATTGCCAATAGGAGAATTCCAAAGTAATTGAGCTGTGAAGAGAGCCACTGCGCGCCATGTCTGCGAACTCTGCGCCTGAAGGAGCGACGCTGCGTGTTTCGTGGCTTAACAAATCTGTGGGAAGGCAGACATAAGATGTTTGAGTGGGAACGCGTCGAAGGACACTCGGAGGGTGTCCTGGCGTTTATGCATAAGTAAGTGCGAAAAAAGTGCTGCTTCTAGGCGCTGAGACGTCAATTGCAAGGTGGGAGAGCAAAAGGTGGTTGCGATGGGAACGCAGCACAGCCCACCTCTCTCTTTCAAACCACCAACATGGACGCAAAATCCAACGAGACATTCCCTGCTGTCCTCGCTCAACTGCCATCTGAGCTACTGGGCGAAGTATTCTCCCTATGCGTGCCCTCGAGCGATATCTTCGACTCTTGGCCCAAGTTGACATCCAGGGAACACCTCGCTCAGCTTGCTAAACCTCAGCTTCTGGCATTGTCGCAGGTGTGCGCTACGTGGTACAGAATCGTCATGGGCACACCCGCGCTGTGGAACACGATCGAGGTTGATCTGAACGGGTGGATTCTGCCATCCACTACAAAATATCTGAATTCCATTTTGGAATCAACACTACTCCGCTCTGGAGATATCCCGCTGAACATAAAATTCCGCGCAACAAGCCAGTACTGCGAACTCCGGACTCTGCAGCTCCTTGCGACTACCTCGTCGCGCTGGCTGAACGCGAACCTCGACTTGTCCCGCCAGCTCTCTCACATGTTCTCGGACGTCAGGGGAAATGTCCCGCAGCTAGCGCGGTTGCAAATCCACGGCGACTACCTGAACGAGCTCACGATCTTCGCGGATTCGCCCAGTCTCCGCAGCGTCACGCTCCGTGGCTCCGGGGCCGCTCAGCCGCCGATTATATCATACTCTCAGCTACACACGCTCTGCTACGATGGAAGTGGGACTAACAGCGCGTGCCTGCGTGGTCTCTTCTTCCTCCTGCGCCCCACTCTCCGCGAATTACGCATTACCTGTCTCGATACCTCCACGCCACGGCTTCCACTCCTGCTCCTCCCACGGCGCCTCGACGAGCTCACGTCCTTCCACATCACCCTGCAGCCGACGGATGACGGGCGCGACGAAACCGCGGAGGTGACCACGGAGGTGCTCCGGGAGCTCATACGTGCGCTCACGCTCCCGTCCCTGCGTCAGTTCACCGTTTCTGTGGGACCACCCCCCGCATTTGTCACGAACAAATTCGAACTAGCCCTCTGGGACAACGCGATCTCCTTTCCCCAATCAGCATTCGTTGAACTCGCGGTACGCTCGGGGTTCGACGGCCACCTATCCAATATGCTCGTTTCTCACAATACGTGGAGCTGGAGCCTGACGTCTGCGTTATAAACGGTGAGCTGAGTGCTCGTCTCTTGATAGGGTATAGTGGCTTTCAATTAATCCTCAATTTCCCCCCTCCATCGTCTCCCCTACATGATGCCAGCGTATATTTATTTAACTTCTCAAGGCACCCCCCCGTGTCGTTGGAAAAGTCGGAACCGGGGAATCTCCTCAATCATGCAACTTGTCATGCTACCTCCGGCGATTATATCAACAATATTTACGGACAAAAATCATTCCTCGACGTCGTGGGCTTTCAGCGATACTTTTTCTAGTCAATCCCAGCAGAACTAATTATAATCCCAACGTAACGACCGTATGGTCGAATTACTTCTCGCCGCATACTGCTCGTGGTACCGCTCATGTGGAGCCGACTTGACAAGCGGATGCAATTGCAAGACAGTTCTGCGAACGCGGGCCGCAGCGAGACATTTTCTCCTCTCGATCACTCTGACTCCTCTTAACATCTAGTATAGTTAAGCTGAGCCTTGCCCAGCCTGCTTCGAGACCCCCACTTCGTTCCCTCAACATCTGAACTCAATTTGTCACCCTTCACTATGTCGCCTACTCCCACCACAGTCGACTCGGAGGAGACTTAGATATTCATCTCGACCAAACTCAGTGCTCGCGTGAGAACTTCGCCGGTTTTCCCACCATTTGTTACTCACAATGTTCCAGCCCACCATGCACATCATCGTCCTGCGCAAGCCAGCAGGGTGCGTCTCGTAAATCAAGTTCCCTAATGCACTCATCGATATCTCCTGTCACCAGAGCGCAATCCTCCTTCCCTCCCTCCGCTCACTCTACGCAGTGCTCTGTACGCGCAAGTTCGGCGCCTGGGCCTGCTCCGCTCGAAGCCCTCCCTATGCCCACACCCGCCCCCATCAACCCCAAAACGTTCGAAAGCGCCGACATCCCGGCAACGCTCGACACCTCCCCCATCGTTCCGCTCTCCAAGGCCGGCGCCGACCATCCCGAAGAAGCGCCGCCGGTGGTCTTGTGCGAGCGCTGATCCTGCGCTGTGCCCTGGGTGGTAGATGTCTCCGTAAGTACCATACATATTTTTCTTTTCTTTTGTGTGCTTACTTCTGTATTCAGGATCATTGATTTGAACTTTCGTGTCTCCCAATTTTCTTGTACCAGTGCAATTCCTTCCATTTGGGCGACCATTCATTTCGTGTGTGAGATGTTAACGCGATACAATTTTGGGAACTAAATCGCGGTCGCCGGAGCATTTGTGCATGTACGTAGGCTGGTGTAAGCTGGGCACAAGGAATCCGAGAATTATTTAAATATTATAACGCTGACTCGCATCCGAAATTGGCCATATAAATTCATGAGTTTATTGTTGAGCATGTGGAGTCCATTAATAACGCTCCACACCGAGTTCAAGTGGGCGGAAAATGTGAGATCTTGGGGTAGCAGCCCCAGGAACCGGAATTGTTCTTTTAAAAAGAACCAAATTTGCGCCGCTTCGGGAATCTCGGCTGCGTTGCTGGAAATTTAACGCCGCACTGCTTGCCGCACGGGACTGAAAAGAGCTCAATCTGATGGAGTAAATAAAAATGATTCAAGGTTTCTTTTTGTGAATGTGATAAATCAGCATAGCAATTAGTCGATAGCAAATAAGCGCCGATCGATTGTACAGAATACAAGTCCGTAAGGGTAAAAAGATATATGCAAGGTGTCGTTGATGTGTGGTTGTAATTAACGCCACGAGGAGGCGTCTTCCGCCAGTTGAGCATCAATGTGAGGAACTCATTCTCATTATACGTCCCAGGAAGTCATCCTCGACGCAGTACCGCTCCAATCCGGGAGCACAGGGCATGTCCTCGTCGCCAGGACCATCGAACCCATCGCCGGATCCATTGAACCGGGGCATAGGAGAATCAAACGCCATCGAGGGATGTTGAAAATGCGGCGGGCGCTCGAGGTTGCGCAGCTCGAAGACGTAGGGATTGTCGGTCGGAGACAGTATGGCGGGTATGCAGTCGTCCGATTCGTCCCGGTGTTGTTGTGCATTATACTCAGGGGTAAAATACCCATGCGGGCCGTGTGGCTGGTAATATTCCTGTGAGGACTCAGAGAAGGACGCAGTGACAAGATGCACTAAACGTGCCTGAGGATCTTAGAGGCAGAATTGCGCTTCGCTAGGGAATGGTGGTCCGTAGGCAGCCGAGACTGTTGGCAAATGCAGAGACGCGCGTAAGGAATCTGATGTCGCGCGATTGAGGGAGCCGCTTGCACGGGCCAGTGGTGCATCAGAAGGAGTAGCACTGCAGCGTTCTTCGGGGAGGTGATACGGAAACGACTTCTGGATATTCGCACCCGCGCCGCGCCTCCTCCCTCTGCTCCTCCCGCTCCTTCTTCGCCGCTTCCTTCGCCGCCTTCTTCACCGGATGAAAGCGGTAGTCGGGGTACCGCAGCTTATGCTGCCTCGCTGCCTCCTTCGCGCGCGCTGCATACAACTCGCGCATCGCAACGGACTCGCGCTGCCACATCACCCCGATCTCTTTGGATTGCGTGGCGAAAGCCCCTCCCTCACCCTCTCCTTGAGCTCCCGGCATTTTGAGTATGCCTAATGAGCTTGGTCGAGGTAGAGATTACCTTGCTTGACAAGGTCTCTCTAAACTCATAATTGCACCACTTTTCATACCACCCGGCTTGATCCGCTCAACATGTTCCGTATTTTTCCGAAGGTGATGTCACCCGTCGGAGACTGCTGAACAGGCTCACTCGATGCTCTATTCCTGCCTGAACATTCAAGTACTATGTCTACTACTTAATATACATCCCCATCTTCAAGCACCTTCTTATCAGGCAGTCCGACGACCCCAGCGCACTATCAACGACGTGCTTAGCGCATTATTTTGCAGCTGAGCTGAATGCAAGTCCGGCCTTGCCCGGCGTTGTGGCCGGCAGGATCTGGGGTGATTGGAACGTTGGAAGAGGGAAATTGCAAAGGAGATGGATGCGCGCAGAGTAGGAAGATAAGGGTGGGTTTGCGCGGAGACTGACGATACACGTGGATGTAAACAACTTTGTACAAGGCAGAGACGTGGTCCAATATAATAGTAAATTAAACAAAGCATTGTGACAAAACAGCACTGTAATGCAGAGCTCTCGGCAGAGTATCAAACAAGGTTCCAAGCAAGGGCCTCGCCGACGAAGTCGGCGCTCCCTCGTCACTAGTTGCGGAGGAATGAAGCAAAACCTTGACACTGGCATGTGACGGTGACATCGATCACCGGCAATCGGGACAGCTGACAGCCGACGACTACCTTAAAATCCCTTCTCGCGGCCGCGCCAGCTGCAGGGGTCCTACTGGATGCCTGAACTTCTCCAACTGCCATCTTCTATGAAACGACCTACTCCCGTGTCTCTCGGTCAGCGCCGAACTTCAGGTTTCAAGTCTAAGCCCAATATCGACTAGTCTCATTGAGTCCTAGATCGACTACAATACCTCGAGGCTAGTTGTAAATACGACGCACCTTCCTTGATCATGAATGTTGCATGAACTCTGGAGTATTCAAGTTCTCGGGAAATTATTAATCATACCCACTCTTTTACCGTCTGTGGGCCGACTTCTCACCCAATAAAATTATTTCTGATTGGCTCCACGACTGGTGACCATCTTCCGGCCTGTTCGCGGCGCACGAACACTCGGTTCATCCCGCGGATCTCTGCTACTTGTGTATAATCACCTGGAACCGGGACGTTCGGAATGCGCACCAGATTTATGCGACCTGAGCTCATGCAATCTTTATACAGTGTGTACACATCGCGGGAATGTATCACAACGTGCTCAGGGTCTTGCTCTTTCTGTTCTGGGTCACTCTGCCATCGCAGCACACGGCAGTTAAACAAGGACACACGCGGTACGGGAGATAATGCTAATGGACAACGGGAGATTCAATCTTAGATCTGCTGTGGGCGCATGCTGTACGATTTACAAACTCATGTCGGCAGCGAGACATTTTAGCCTCCGCCTGTTCAGCCGCGTGTGCCTCGCCATAGCTACAACTGTAATCTCCTAAAACCCATTCGAATAGGTTTGGGCCGGAGCCAAGGCTGAATGTGCGTGTCTTCCATTCCACGCTGCTGTGCGGTGCTGATCCACGTTTTTTCAACTGTCAGTTTTCACAGGTTTTCACCATCTCGGACGAAATTCCGCTGTTCTCGGCTGGCTAGCTTGGTGCGGGTGCCTATCCTGGCCAGTTACCCTGTGAGCCTCTTCAACTCGGCGGCGCGCCGATGAGTGTGGGCGAATGGGGCATGTTTGTTCCTTTGTTCCCGGCCTGGTCCACATCCTCGAGATTACAATTACGGCGTGTCATGGGTTGGCGCCGCCATATCGGACAAAGGAGTCACAATCTGACCATCGCACAGATATGTGCTGGCTTCTGCCGCATTTACATAACTGACCTGATTCCTACGCAGGCGTAACGCCGAGAAAAAGGTATAAATACTAGTCGCTCTTGTGGTATCTAGCCATCTTGCAAAGCGCCGACCACACGTCACTCCCCGCTCCACTATGGCCCCAGTCAACGCAACCACCCAGCATTCTATGTCTACGAACCTCCTACCCACCGTTGATGCGGCCGTCGTCGCAAAGGGTCCCGAAACTACGGAAGCAACCGTGAATCACAACGGTCCTACGTGCGCGCATTGCGGGTGGCGCGGCGGAGGTCACGCAAGGTACGTCGCACTTCTCATATAAATCTATTGTGGCTTTTAATTTTGTTCCTCCAGCAACTGCCCGTTCAAGTGAAGACCAGTAATCAACCAGTAATGCGAAAATCACGATCCTCCAGCTGTGTGTCATTTGTTGATCCCTATCCGTTGGGTTCTAATGTCACTCACAGTTCAACTCTATTATCCTACTGTGTTACCTCGCAACTCCTTCATCGCCTATGTAGTTCTGTCCATCAGCCTTTTCACAAAAAACTTATGAGGCTGTTGGACTTTTTGGGTTTTTTGCAAAGAAAAAAAGTTGGCAGAAAAGCGGAGTCAATCATGATGGCAATGATGGAATTTTTTTTTTAAGGGGTTGTCAAAAATGTCCCAAGTTTCGGGGTTGTTTGGGCTTTTTTTGGGTTGTACAACCCCAAACAACCTCGACGACTTTTTTGTAAAAGTCTAATGTTGCTCTACTGTCATAATATCAATACATTAACCGGCCAGTCACAGTTTGGTCAGCGTCTTGTATTGCTCTCCCCCCTGGAATGGTGTTGCGCTTGGTTTGCATCTTGTAGATTTCTAGATGGATAACCACCCTGATAGTTCTACATGTTTGTATTCCGTAAACTCGTTGTTCATGTTGCGGACCTCGTGAGTATAATACCCCCCCCCCCCCCCCCCCATTAAGATGTGCATTAATTAAAGTAGAATAATCGTTGTGTTCTTACAGCTTTGTGTCTCCCCATTCGCTCAAAAAGTCTCACTTAAATTCCCTACCGCTTGCACTTCATACTTCCACACACGGCGTGAAAGGGATGGTGTAACTTTGTTCGGAGATGAACTACGACTGGGGGCGGTGGAAATAGATGGTCAGCATCAGAGGATGGGATTTGGGACTGAACTAATTAAATCTTGCCAATGTTCCGTTTATTAGAGCTTGTCTCCATTGATTATTATGGCGTTTGTATCCGAATAATCAGGATCATAGCGGCAGTGCACATTTAACCCAAGCATCTTTTGCAGCCCGCTTTTGATTTGAGACATTGCGCTTCGACCAAAATTTATCGCATCAACCAGCCGCTGGGTGCGATCGGGAGCGTGAATGAGAAGTTATCTGACAATGCACACCCTCTCCTAATTCACAGAGTTTTCACCTATTATGAACGGTGCCGTGTGCGCCATGCCCCCGCCCCAGGTGCGTCGAGCCCGCGAGCGGGCTCTCGAAGCTGCGCGCTGGGCTTGAGCGGGCGCTTAGCAGCGCGCGCGTCGAGGAAATTGAATTTTATGGTACAGGGCCGCTTTTCCCGGGGTTATATTTTTAATTGCAGCAGTGTTGTCACTAGGCCGATTTGTATACATGTGGACTATCTGTACAGATCTACGTCGACTATCGCCTTTCACCGTGCCAATTGACGGACACAATCCTCATGCACTCGGCCCGCCTGGAATATGCGAACCTACTTACAACGTTGACTTGGCAAAATTGGGAAGAGGGATAAACAGGACACAATAAGGACAAAGCAATCACTCGTGACCGCGCTTTTCTCTTCCCACCACCGCTTTCCTCGGCGCACTGCAACAGATTATTCCCGGGAAGGGAACGAAACAGCGAGCCACTACTGCTTCTTCCAATCCATCCCACTGACCTCTCAGGGCTCGAGGCAGTTTATAGACCCTGTGGTGACACGAAGAGCCTCGGAGTCGACAATGGCCGATTCCAAGGACACCTCCAGCAGCAGATCTTTGCCCTCGGATATTCGCGCCCATATATCCGAGCTAGACGCTCGCATCCTGGCTCTCGAAGATTCTCTTGCTGCCGCACGTCGCGAGCGAGAGAACTTGCAGTCACGACTCGACGACTACAAATACCCCGTCCTCACCCTCCCCGTCGACATCACGACGGAAATATTCGTCTATTTCCTCTCGGACTACCCTGAGCGTCCTCCGATTACCGGACTTCTCTCCCCTGCATTGTTGGGCCAGATCTGCCGTGATTGGCGCGAGATAGCATTCGGCACGCCTCGGTTATGGCGAGCCATTCACATACTGCTCTCTAAAGCAGGAAGTAGAGTGGCTGCACAACTGAATGTGCTCACCACTTGGCTTTCACGTTCGACAAACTGTTCTCTCTCACTCTCCTTCGAGACGGATTACACATCTCCGAAACTCCCTGATTTCACGGCCGCCCTCATCTCGCAATCGGAGCGCTGGGAACATATCAGATTAGTTATTCCTTGCCTGGATCTTGATGGTCTTCGCTGGCTCAACCGCCCTTTCCCTCTACTACGTGAACTGAATTTCGGATCCAACCATTATTGTGCGACCGAAAACACCATAATGCTTTTTCACGGCGCTCCGCAATTGAAGAGTGTTGTCCTCAGTGTGATGGTTAATGGGCCTCGTGTGGTCCTGCCGTGGTCACAGCTTACCAGCATCGACGTCGTGAGGATTAAGCCCGCCGCTGCAGCTGACATTCTGCGACAAGCTACTGCCGTTGTAAAGTTCGCCTGCACCCTTTGGATGGACACCGCTGTTCCAGGAGCCGTACCGCCACTTATTCATCTCGAATCATTGATTCTACGTGATGACCATTGCCCGCCGAGGACCGAAAAACTACTTCTCGATGCTCTCACCGCTCCGGTGCTCCGACACCTCACAATCTCAGAGTATGAGCTCGGTGAAGAACCCCTTTCCACCATCGCCACATTTCTTTCCAGATCATGCTGTTCCCTACAATCCTTGCACGCCGACAAGGCCAGTCTGTCGAAGACTGCGTACTGCGTAGCATTTCCCTCGATTCAGATAATCGATGTGAAAAGGCGCTAACGGGACTGAGTGGAAGCCTCCTCGAACGCCGTGTTCCTATATTTTGTACGTTCCCGTAAAGGTGTTCTTGCCACTCATGTTAATTTTAACTAGCTCACGCGAGGATTTATGCGGTACTATCAGTCTCCACAAGAACTCATATATCGTCCTAAGAATTTTCATGCTGTATCATTCAAAACCCATTCTAATACCCGATCAGACCTGATGACTTCAATTTGGCTGTTCCGACTACTGGCGACAATAAATAACATTGGTATATATTGCATTATATGTCTACTCTTTCAATGCAGAGGGTACCTTGGAGATACATATGGCGTCAACGGGAAAAATAGGGCTCATCCGCAATGTTGTCGATCTTGTAAACAAAATTAATTTCTCCTGCCCCAAATCCAATAAGATCTGATGCAACTCTCACAGGGCGAGGCGTATTCACTTCGCAAAGCCCCTCCCCCCAAAAAATAATTCCGCGCATTTCGGAAGCTTCAGCCATACCATACGCAGGCGCTTTACTTTGGCGTGTGATTGCCATCACAAACGGTCAAAGCGTGGAGCAACCACAGAGTAATTACTAGTTTCGTATCGAGGACTGTCAACACGGCTGCGGAGCTCCATGTTTCTCTAATTCCACAATCCCGCCCATAAACCATCCACCTTGGCTACCAAATTGCATTGTAAAAAAAAACTATTACTTTGTATGCCACAAGACTCGAGACTGGGGACGAAGATTATATTACTATTACATACACACATGTAGGCTGTGAATGAGTAAATACATACTCTAGTTTCGCAAAGGCATATTTTCGCCGACTGTATGCACTCTTAGAAGCGCGACGTACGCATACGCACGACCCTACCGCTGACCACCAGTTGAGATCCGACACCGACACACCCACCACAGAAAACGAGGCGAAAACGAGGCGCCTCCTGCCCGCAGCTTCGTTGCTTCAAACCCACCGACAAGGCGCTCTGAAAAAGTAAGCGAGTAATTATAATAAGGAAGAGGGGTGGGATGAATTAGGTATGTACAGATGAGGCTGTAAGGTAAGCCAAAGTGAGCAAGCGAAGGCCGAGATGTAGCAAAGGGTAGAGGATAACGGTGTCGCATCGGAGAGGACGGGTAGGAGGGAGAAAGAAAAGGGAGACGCGGACGAGAGCCTGCACAGCTGGAGTTAGTTACCGAAAAAGAAGGGGAGAGAAGGATGGGGTGGGATAAATGGCAGACATTTTAGGCACCCCACGCCACCGGCTCCGCGACCCAGAGGGCAGAACGTGCGCGTGCGGCGCTATGGACTACGGGTGCCTGCCCAGAGGAAATGGCCCGAGCACGAGCTTTGCGCCACGAGCCGCTTTTGCCGATCATTCGACTGCGCGAGTCGGAGGCCTGAAGGGGGGGCGGGATGCGTGGTGTGGAGCGAAGGACGAGCGCTCCGGCGGGGTGGAGGGCGGTGTCTGCGTAGGGTGCGTCTTCGATACGGTAGACGCGTCCGGCATGGAGGACAGGATACTTGAGGGCAAAAGAGACGAGGGTCCATGGATCTCGTTCAGGTCGAGGTTAGCCACGGCGCCATGCGAGATCTGATAGGATCGAAAGTCAGCATTATGTGGTTGTGCGGTAGCGTGCATATAGTCGACGGTGCGTGGTGAGAGCTGCGGACGTGGGTGTACATGGATGGATGGGCGGCGATAGCGGGGGGCGGATTGCAGAGGACAAGACGAACCTGTGAATGAGAACTATCCGCGCGTCGACTTCCATCCTGGCAGACCCATTCCGACATTCTCGGAGCCCTCGTATTCTGTACCCAGTCCCCAGGTAGACACTAAGGGCGAAGAGCGGAGCGAGGACCGAGGGCGCGCATCGAAGTTACAATGCACTGCGCACCATATAGGTCGTAGGCGATGGAAGGAAAGAGGTCCTCGTCTTGATCCTCTTTAAGAGGATCGAGGCGACTCACTCAGTCGTCGTTCGGATTGGCTTGGTGTTGAGTAAGTCAGCCGCCGGCCGTCCGATGCTGCTGCGAGTCCCCGAAGCCACAATGTCGTGTCGAGTCGTAACCCCAGTGGTTTGTATCATGGACCCCAGGGTCGTGGCGAGAAAGCGCAGATCGTTCTGGCAGCGGAGACTGTCCAAAAGGGTCGCATTCCCGCTCAGGTGTCGGCACACCACGATAGGTGGGACGTGCGGACTGTGGGCGTGTGGGCGCAATGGTGGTCAAGAAAACCAGGAAGGTCTGACACGTGATGACGCCGATCGGTCTATAAAATTGCAATAAAATTGTACTGATGATGAATGCCTAAAGGTGGTTCCGACACACGGGAAAAAAAACTTCGACCCGAATTTTTATGCGCTCCGGAGGATTCAAACCTCCGTTGTCCACTGAATATTTTCGTAAATTGTCGTGGGTTTATTAATCAACGAGGGCATTATATATACCTTCTTAACCTATGCATGTGGGACTAAAAAAATGTGTTCAACCAGGTGCCAGCCCAAACCCTCGGGAGGATTTCAACCTTCGTCCGATCTCTCACCCGCTCAGCTATTTCCACAAGTGTAGCAAGTGATTTATTACCATTTATGACTGAGGGTCACGTATCATTTGATTCAATGGTTTCGTCTAGATCTGCGAATACTGTAGATAGTTGTACTGAGGCAACTGTTACGGTCACGAAGGGGTGGATGTATTGCCCAAACCTCACTGAGCGGTCACGATGGGGTTGGTTGCCTTGCTCGAAAGCGCGACACACTGAAAAACAATATTTTTTCTGACCTAAAATCCTTCTCGGAAGCCCGAAAAAAAAACTGCGAGACTATTGCCTTGATTTTTGGCAAGATACTGATTTTATATGAGGTTTAGAGAGAGGTTTGAGCCCAAGCTGAAATTTTCTGATTGCTGAAATTTCCGAGGTCGCGGTGAAAGTTGGGTTGGTTGTGTTGCAGAAACTCAACTTGGATGTCACGGTGAGTCTGTCGGTTGCCTCAGTACAAGTATTTACAGTATAATTAAATAACTTCAAGTCCGGAACGGACTCGAGCTTGTATTTGCGTGGATGGATATAGACTCCATTTCGTGTGCATATACATATGTACATCTCCGTCGGACATGTGAACGCGGGCAGATATCTTTTCAAAGAATCAAAACATGTGTGACTTACGATTAATCGACGAGGGCTTCCTTTTAAATCGGGAATTGGATCAGATGACCCGTACATACGTAGTCGCCAGGTTCAATGTTAATGGTATACCGACAATGTCTCCATTTACCCCTCTAGGGGCTTCAATATCTCAAAAAGTGCTCAGCAACTACGACGTCACATTTTACATTAATTCGCTGTCTCCTTGTATCCGAGTCGTTGCGCGAATAAATTATACTCCGCCTATATAGTATAACTATAACCTACAAAACTCCCACACCCAAAGTGATGAATATTCATTCTAATGCCCTTGGGAGGATTCCAACCTCAGTCACCCACTGGACTTGTTGAAGCGGCCATGTGCAGTGGGTGATTTAGCCTTAATCGACGAGGGCTTCGTCCCTGATATGTGAGTCAGAGCCCGTTGCGCCTTCAGCGGCAAACATAAATATTAATCCATGGATGCCTTGTGTCTTGTATCGATTCTCCTCTTGATTGCGTCGCAGGACCCCCACTATTTTATTTGATATTAATCCCGTCGCATTTGTGGTACTTTTGCCCTTCGACGTAAGCCCCGGGATTTGCCGGAGGTCGTGCCTGCCACCAAAGAAATGAAAAACCTGAGGCTTTCTCAAGTATACAGTGTCAAAACCCGGATCCGAAAAATGCCCGAGCTGGAGCCAGTTGGACGCGAACGAAAAATCAAACAATTGCCAAAAATGGCTAAATCTCATTGCTGGCAGCCGAGAAATGTATATTCTGAGGATGGTAGTAGCTCATTCACATCTATGGCGTTTTACAAAGCTAGTATTGTATTGTGGGGTACTGATCTGATGTTTCTGACGATGCTCGGTTGGGGTGGGAGACGGGGATGAGGGCATGTCTTCCTTGGCGCAGCGTTTGTAGGTAGATCTGAGTCGTTCAGTTCATCAATCCCTCTGGGGGCCTATCCCATAAGGAAAGTCCAGTGGATTGCCTGTGAGAGGTGTCTGAAAGCGTTTGAGGCCCTATGGGGGCAATAGAGTGCAGAGAGAGTAAGTGAAACGATGTTTCTGATCGAAATTTTCGGATCCGGGTCAAACCACAAAACTGACCAAATAAGCGATGGCCCTGTGCGACACAACGACGGCGCCAAAAATCTTGAAAATATTTGTGCATAAATTTCAATGTCTTTAGTTCACCCTGATGCAGTCTTATCATGAAATTCGGTCTTGTGCTCGCACAATAGTGGATGAACCTTTATTTTTTCGGAACCGGGTTTTGACACTGTATCATCACGGAGGTCGCGGATATATCTGTATAATGAAGTCCTCAACCCAATTCAACATTTTGTTCCATTCTAACCCTGAGTTGTGGGAGTCTATATTTGTGGTAATCTTCAACTTTTTTATACGAAACGGAACTACTCAATCCCGTGATATGCTGAACTAAGCCACCCTTTTCAACAGTGTGCCAACAGCAGCGCGGGACGAACCGCCTTCTTCCCAAGCCCGGGCATACTCGGCCCTCATGCGCTGAGCATTCCGTCTCTTTTCTTCGCCGACACTACCGCGGCAGTCGTCGATCACCCCCCGGATCTCTGACCCAACGGCGGCCCGAGTTCCTTGAGGCACCCTCCCGCTAAGGAGAGGCAGCTGCCCCTTTCCGGTGCGGACTTCGATGAGGTTGAATGCAACGTTAAGGTTGTGGGTGAGATGCAATGCCGCCTCGGGCTGGTCACCTTCGAAAGGCCAGCATATCCTACATAGCAGTGGTCAGTAGCATCGTCTAGGCGACTACAATGTCTAATTACATTGGGGTTCCAGTGGCAAGGGCCTCTGAAACACCACCGTGACCGCAGTGACCCATGAAATATGAAGTAGCCTGTGAAAAAGCGACTCCGTTAAAAGCAGCTGAAAGGAAGACCAATAATGGCGCACAGGATGGTTTAAGATGAACTGTTGCGGACACCACGCCGTAAGCATGCCCAAGCCCGATGCGGTGACTTTGGCGGAGAGCGCTGGGGACACGACGGCAAATGGCGATGCATGAGAGAGGATCTAGCATCTGGAAGTCGGTAAATACGTTTGGCATCGTTTTGAACTTGACAAACAAAGGGAAATCTTTTCTCAGTCAGCGCGTCGACGATCTCTTCGAGATTTTCCTGAACTGTCGGCCAGAATACGGTGCCAAACGAGATCTAGGTATCGTATCAGCACCCGTTCAGGTAGTGAGACCGAACAGGTACGAGAAGCGTAGATTTGGGCCCGTGTTCAGCGAGCATGGTGTCGAGAAACACTTTGATATCCGCATCCCGGGGTGAGACGGCGGAAGAGATGCTATCGGACCCATAGGAAGCAGGTAGCAGCGGCCCTACAGTGTATAAGCTCTTTCCCAAGTCCGATGAAATCCAGCGATCCAGGGCACTGATCGCTTCCTGGTCATAGGCATTCAAAGTTCCAAGGATTAGCCCGTCGGCCATCATGAGCGTTCTGAGAATGCGCGCGCGCGTCAGCGGAATAACATCCGGGACAAACAGACACGTACTGGTATGCACCGCAGATGAACGGATACATGGGCATCTCAAGTGGAAGCTAAAATTAACACACGTCAGTACACCGGTAAGGAGTAACAAAGTTGTACTTTCTGCGGACAGAACTCATAATCATACACCGCAGGCAGTCCCGGGAGTTGCATGATTTTTCCTTCGGTGTGTTTGAATATCTGTCATTCAAGATCCTGTTCAAGTTTTTGAATTTGAGGGGATACGATACTTACCTGCTCGCCAATCTCAACCACATCTTTACGCGTCCGCTGGGCCTCCGCTTCGGCGCGCGCTTTGAGATCTCCGCGGCCACCCATATTCTCTGGGCCCAGCATCCGTATAATAGACACTGCGCAGCACGACGCAAAGGAGAAGATGGGCACCTGTTCCCCAGTGATAGCGCGTGTGGCCTTTACTTGCTCGATAGCAAAGAACTTCGCGTAACGATATTACTTTCTACAAGACACTCCGTAAGGTGAACAACTCACATCCGCGATAAGTGCAGCAGGTGCTGGAAGCGCTTTGAACGTTGTGCCAGTGGTGGCACATGTTATCGTCTCGCCCCGCGCTAGCTTCGCGTACGCAGCGGGATACGCCGCAGCGTGTGGCGCGAAGAGATCAGTAAACATCTGTTTTTCGGACGAGGCAAAGAGCGAAACGACTCTACCAAGTTGAATTCACAAAATCAGTTCAGGTATTGGAAAATAAGAGTGTGTAGCGCACCTGATTTTATCGGAGCCAGCGGGAAACTGACGAGCAACTTCTGCATCGGCCTGTGTGATCCAATTCGGCGCCAGCAGGATGGTGATTGCGACGTTGTTGTTCTCTCGGACGAGTCGACCCGCTAGCCGCTAGAGCACAAAGGGGCCTGACATGGCCTGAGGAGAAATTGTCAACATCAGAAGTTCCAAGTCGCCGTCCCTTCCCGGGCTTCAAATGAGACGGAACTCACCCCACACAGGAAGCACTGTAAGCACAAGGTGGGTTGTAGATGATGGCATGGACGGGTAGGAATGGTTAAGGATAAGTACTCAGCTGATTCATCCTGTCTATATGTACTGCGCCAGCCTAAGAAGAATGGAAACATCAATCCATAACGGGTCTGAAACACGGCATTGCTGTCTCATTATTGAGAGTGTGTAAGACGAAAGCCCCAATTTTTTTCCCAAGCCCAGAAGTCATGCAATTGCCGAGACGCCGCGCGGTGTGCCGGGGAAGGAGGATCCCTGATCCAAGGCGAACGGTGAAGTATTTAAACGCGCCGGCGAGAGCCTTAGTGGGACACAGACCAAAGCATGTTAACAGTGGTCCAGGTGTTTCGCCTTGACTGGAGATGAGGACCTTGTAGCGGCCTAGCAAGTGATTTGAGAAAGGCACACATAGCATGACACCACTGATGAGACCGCATTCATGATCTGCATCGCTTGGCATGCCATATCTGATAATTATAGCATTGCGGAGACCAGAGTCAAGTTGAGAGTGCGGTTGCGCGGCCGCCCAGATGGGGACGAACCTGCGAAACAAGAGTTTGGTTTTGGAATCTAGTCAAAGCATCATGAGTCATCAATGCTGAGAAGCCGGCGGTGTGCCGCTTGGCTTGAGTACGACTCACCGGCAGAAACCTGCGAGTGACTTGTACTGAATTTCAGATAGTGCCACCCGAATTCCCCTCGCCGCATTATCCACTTGATCATGATCATCTGCCGCCCGAATTCCCCTCACTCCATTTTCCCTCGATCCCGTCAAGCGCTTTATGTCGTAGTGGTGTAGCTCATACATACCTGTTACATATTTCTACCTCTCCTTAGACAGTAGGTAGTATTACTGGCGCGATTCAGGGAACAACCCAACGCGCAGCGAAGGCCCGTGAGACAGGACCAGCGTCGACGCGCCGGAGGGCTTACGTGCTCATCGGCACGGAGACGTTCATTGGCGTGGGTGCGGATGGAGACACCAGTGGTGCCGACAAGACGAAACAAGACCCAGTCCTCGAGGGGTTACCGCACGGCTAAGATCTATCAGCGCCCCTCGATGGAGGAGCGGTTGATAAATACCGAGTTCCACGAGGGAGACGGTCAAGCTCGTAATAAGACATATTCCAGGTTGCTGTTGATGCGGGGCCAGAGCCAATGTCATGACCGTATTCGCAGGAAGTATTGTGACGGTCTTGAAAGGTGAGCGGAAATAGCCCAAAGCCAAGGACTGAGAATATCATGAGTCCCAGAAGCCTAGTGGCTTGCGGTAAAAATTGGGTGGGGTGACGTGGCGATCGGCGGTCCGGCCCGGACGATCGGCCATGAAGAGAAAGGTGGACTTTTTGGACGTGAACATGATATAGTAAGGCCCTCCGGGCATCCCTGGTACCTTAGAAGCTGACGCTCCGTAATACGTAGTCTTTAGCTTATTAACCAGATCCATTTCTAAATCAGAGAGTTGTGTCTGAAATCCAAGCTGCATATTTGTGTGAATTATTTTATACTTAGAACATGTACATCCTTCGGGGTTTGAGGAATAATAACAAGTCGTTGGGTACGGAACATAGAAAGGATATAGAGTATGACTGTTGCCTTGTTCAATAAATTCTCTCTGTATACGACTTCTAATTTTCGACTAAGATGGGCCCTAGCTAGTAGTCAGTGGTGTATCATATATGTGAAAGAATGGAGTGAATTTGTGCAGTTCTGATGATGGGCCTCCGGCTGAACCACTGGACAAAATTTCAACCACGCTAGCGATCACAGCTGAATTCAATATTTAGGGCAGAAGATGGGCCTTGGAATAAATAAACTAAATTTCAACCACACTGGCATTTCTCTTTGCATGTTTTGGACTGCCTGTTATGACGCGAAAACACGGTGAACCAGTATGTTTGATAGGATCATCAACAGTTCAACATACCTCGGCACATTCCCCCAAGGGCTGGAATATTCTGACACTTATTGGGCCACAGAGAAGCGTATTTAACGAGTGTTTTCTGAGAGATTTAATCTCTGTAGAGAGCCGGAACTGGGTTGAATCCGGGTCGAATCAATCCAACCGGGCAAAAATTGGGCTGGATAAACAGACTCGAATGCGGAAACTTGAGTTGACTAAAATAGTTCTTTTAGAGGTTCAGTTGGATCAATAGCTCTCGTACGGTTGGATCACTGGCAGCAGCCTGTGGCGGCCGGCCCAGACAAAATCAACGGGGTAGTAAAGATAGTGTTGAAAGGGAGATGTTGGGGAGATCAGTTGAAAGAAAAACATGGGCTGGACGAGCAAGGCTAAATGTGAGGCTGAATCAGGTGAAAGTTGAATCAGTACTAGTAGAAATTCGATGCAGTTGAATCAATAGCCGAGAAACATGGGTTGAATCAATTATCAGGCTGCAGCTCAGTACCTATTCCGGTAAACCTTGCATTTTTTGCACCTTCAGGACATCGCCGCGTAAAAAGACGTGATCGTTTTGGGGCGCAGACAGCTGGATCGGGTGCAGTTGTACAAATTTCGAGTTTTTTGTCCTGTGTCGGACAAAACTGGACGTCAAATCGGGACTGTGACCGTTGCCGTTTCCAGAGGCAAGGCCCGCGATTATTGCGTTGCGGGACCGGATCACGATATTGTACAAAACTGCACCGTCGCGAATTTTTGTTTTTTGCTCTTGTAGTCTCCAGTCGGAGCAACCGGACGGAGAACAACGGATCAAGACCGGGAGCAGTTGTACAAATTTGCATCGTCTCGAATTAATGAATTAATGATTTGAGACCTGGAACCTAAGTTGGTACCAGGAATTATATATATATATTCCAAAATACCGCATGCTCGCCGGAATCTTCCATAAGCAAACACCTACAACCTGAGTGGGTAATTTTCCATTAATCAAGGGGGGCCATTTCTCCCCCAGTCAAATAACGGGTTCGGATGAGCATGTGATCCGTTCAGTACCTTCAAAATCCAACCAAAGGCCAAACCACAAGCGGATGACAAAAAAGAATGGACTCCGGTGTGACAGGGGGGGGGCTATAACATGTCCTCAGGAGGATTCGAACTGCGACATTTAGCCCAACTCGCACTTTATACAGGAAGGTGCTTAATTGCCTAAACGAGCTTTATTGAACTTCATTCATTGAATATTAAATCCGGTCAGGGGTATCCCCTGTGCAGATTCTGGCAGTTTTAGAATAAACTATGTACTTTTGCGGCTGATGGAGCTGATGGAGTCCTGTCATCTGTCTCGGAAAAATACTCGGATATTCTCCAGCACATATATAGAGCTATGGGAAGTCACCCAGTGAAAACGCACATTAGTAGTCTAAGTATATACAGCCTGCACCCACCATTCAATATCCTTCCACCTGCTCCTTCAAATACGCAATCACGTCCTCTTCTAGCGTGGTGTTACCGGCGCTCGGCGCAGCCTTGCCGACGCGTGCCCACGGGATCAAGTACTATAAAGAAAAATGAGGTCAACTTGACCGGGCGGAAAGCAGGCGCCTCACCTCTCCGTTGATCTGCGCTGGGGATGCCGTTGTCGCAGCCCAGAGCTGAGTGTACGCGCCCATTCTGCGGATATTAATTGACAACGTGACGAATAAACGCGCAAATCGGGCGCACGGTGTAGGGTAGAGGGCGGGGTAGAGCAGCAGCTGGGCCAGCGGTTGCTGCCAGCCTGCGGCGCCGCCGTGGCTGCGGAAACGATCATAAGAATCTACAAAGCGTGCATTGGAGCGGATGCCGCCGGGGTGTAGCGCGCACGAGACGAGGATGTCCGCGTGGGCCTTGGCGAGGTGGTTGGAGACAAGGATGTTCCCCAGCTTGCTCTCTCCATAGAGATTCCTGGATGTAGCGCATAAAAACCGGCAGAGAAGCGAAACTGATTGGACGGACCATGGAGCGCGGAAGCTCCCCCACTTCTTTATCAGGGCGTCCCGCGCTAGTCCACCTCGCAGCGACGCGAAATCGATGGTTCCAGCCGGCGCAAATGTGTGAGCCGACGAGGAGGTGTTTATGACGCGCGCGGGGACGTTGGTAGCCTGCTGAGAGGCGGCAAGGGCAGTGATCTACGGGGAAGATGATCAGTATATATAGCCGGTTGGCTGGCGAATAGTGGCCCACAAGAAGTTCAGTCAAGAAATAGTGTCCGATGACGTTTGTGCCGAATTCTGAGAGTGAAAATCAGTTTGTCGGCCACTTAGAAGAGGATCAAATTCTTACGCAGATCGTGTTTTTGAGCGGTAAGCTGTTCGGTGGGAGATACCATGACTCCACTGTTAGAAAAAAAGAAAATAAGAACGTGAGAAGCAGTAGAACTTGAATCACTAGGCCCTGAGGTACCCATTGTTAAACAGAAGGTCGAGGCGCGACTCCTGTGCGAGAAAAGCGTCGGCCGCCTTGCGCACGCTCCTCAGATCGGCGAGATCAAGCTGAATGAAAATCGCAGCCTTTTTTGTCTCCTCTTCGAGTCTCCGTATTGCCTCAGCGCCTTTCTCAGCAGATCGTGCCGCAAGGTAAACCTTTGCATTCTTGAGAAGAAGCTGTTTCACGGTGTGATATCCGAGCCCGGTGTTTCCGCCGGTAACGAGGGCAATCTGCGTCATAGTCAGCTGCGGCCAGGGCCACGACCAGTGCACAGACTTGCCTTCCCCGACAGATCAGGTATATCTCGTTCTGGGATAAACTTGGAGGTGGGGGCGAAGAGATCGGTGGAAAGTTTCGAATTCGGGGCGATTTTTGCGAGGAAGTTTCCCATATCCGGTGATTTAGTATCTAATATGTTTCTGAGTGCAAGGCCGGTATGGCTGTTAATATAGACATCCTGCGAGGTGCCGCATATACGCGCAGAGCTGCTGCGCAAAGTTGCCGCTGCCAACTTGGATGACGGCCAACGGCTCCCGGACCCATGGAGCAGAAGCTCGGGCGGAGTTGTGAGTCATTCCTCTTCGTTGCGTCAAGTTCGTACTTGGCAAGTCCACGTCAGCATCGAGCCGGTGCCGATTGAAGCATTCATTCATTTTCTCTCCTAGACAGACGCTTCAACATACCTTGTTTGTTGAAGTCTGTTAGCCATCACGTAGTATTGTTGCCATCACGGGAGTTCGATCGAAAGTTGCTACGTAAGCGCGGAGTTTGAATTTCGTCGCGATCTATGTTCAATGAGAAACACGTCTTTTCATTTGAATTCTGCGCAGGCGAGAAATCTATATGTACATATGAGAATCTGCCGCTTTAGATTTTTAATGCTCCTGTACTGGCTCTCAGTATGAGATCGCAGGAAGATGTGACAAGGTGACTGATGGGTGACCAACTGGAGCACTGTGGATCGGAAATTCATGTTGAGGATAGAAGAAAAAAAGCAGAAACAGATATCATCTATTTCAGAATATAGGTGCAATTTGGGCAAGTATTATACTCTATTTTTTCAATCGATTCGACACGGGGTGTGACTGTGACACAAATTTTCGAATTCGACATGGGGCCAAACGACCGTGACAACACCCAAAAATTTCGACAAGGCATCACCAGGATTCCCCCGATTGGAGAATGGTCAGGAATTATTTCAAGAGCTGCGGGAATTTTATTTCGCCTGCAATGCATATTTTATGCTTTCAGTGGTGATGGTGATGTGCAATTGATCTGGGTACATTTCTTTTGTTAATTGTGCACACTGGAGTGTACTTAAAAATAACAATTCTACACTAGTATGTACTTCCTGAAATACAGAATTGTAGGTCATTGATTTCTTTTGTAGCAAATCGGACAAGTTGAACGTGGAATGATGAAGAAAATGGCAACCAGGCTACCTAAAAAAACCCTTGATCACCTTCGCCGCTGCCAAAGAAAATAGAAGAATTGGCAAAGCATCTAAGTATTCTATTATGGTGTTGATATTTGAGCTGGGAAACTGCTGCTCTTTGAGCCTTGTCTCGGATTTCGCAACCCTCGGTGCATAAATAGGCGGATTTGGGATTGACAGGGAGTCCCAGTATTTGTGTGCATTTGGAGTGATAACGGAGATTTTCGAGATTTTTTGGGGGCCAAATGGCATTTTGTGAACCTAAAAGCCAATTCGACAGGTACCCCCGTGACGTGTTACAGGCCAACGGAATTCGACACCGACAGACCCCCCTGTGATGTGTGACTGTGGAATCAATTGAAAAAATACAGTATCCTCAGGGCGGCAGAACCTTGATTGTAAGACTGTGTGATCAGAATTTAAACTTCGCAATTACGTAACAGCTCTTCAGCCCGATCAGACCCCCATCGCTAACAGACTTTAACAAGCGAGGTACGAGCTTCATTTGTTAAAGTGTCTGTTACAACTAGCCATCACACTGATTGGCGTAGAACTCCAAATCATCGGAGTTTGAAATTTGGCTGGAAGAGTGCGCTCTGCAGCGCCTTCGATGATCAAAACTGCTAGAGGACTTACTAACGATATTATATATAATGTACTCTGAAAGTTTTTGATTTTTAGGGGCTTGAGGAATTCATTTGAGGAGCCGGCGTACAGTAGGAGTGATCATCGGATGCTCACTTCTCTGCAGGTTCCGTGAGCTCAAATTTTTCTACGCCTGCTGAGTAGATTATCGAAAGCCTAAAGAGGCAAAAGGTGTAAACTCTAAGAAAGAATAACACTTTATTACCTAATATGAAGTGCTCGTTGCGGAACCAACACGATTTAGGTGGATCTCAGAAACTGGTTGGTCTGATCTGTTGCGGCGCAGAAGGAAATATATAGCTCTCCATCATACAGGAGCCCACTCCTGTTCTGCTAATTTTACGACTTGACCTCTACCTTTCTGCTTTTCCCAAAGATCCAATCTGCAAATGAACATCAGCTAGATGGTAAGAGGCTCGTCAAGCACATACAGGCTATATCTTACACTCCATTTAATAATTCTCACTATTCTCGGCTTACTCTGAATTTTCGCTCAAATTCCTGGTACCGATGTAGGTTACCAGGTCTGAAAGTCGTAATTCGAAATTTATGATCTTGCCCACTAGCAACCGTAACAAGTCGGGTCCTCAACGGAACGGGTCGGGTCGCTATATTTAAATTTAACCTTGCTTCCCTCCTCGGAAATTATCTAAGCAACAGGGCACCAAACAAACCCTCATACTATTCGAGGCGTGCCTAGGGTACACGGCTAGCCCGGATGACATAGAAATCCAAGGGGATTGATGGCCGTCGGATTTCGATGGGCGGTCTCATGGATGCCTTTGTTTAACCAGCTCGTCGGAATTCGATGGCCAGGCCACAGTAAATCGAAAGACAAGTCAGGCCAAATTTAAAGGCAAGAAAGAGGGAATTTTGTTTCAAAATAAATGGAAAAAGAACCAAATAAGATTCAAACGAGTGACCACAAGTGAGGACTCCATTGACATCATTACCACTTTGCCACAAGATACTGAGGTTTGATTTGGAAGAGGATATGATACAACGAGGCAGCCAAATGAGGCACTCCCACCATTTATAACACCAAGGTTGGCACAAGGCAATTTTTTGTAGGCAGCATATGCGTACCTTGACGCAATTTATGTAAAATGATAATCTCTTTCACTTATATAGTTGCAATAGCACACTTTCAAGTCCCTGCTGCAAGAGTAGACCCCCGAACCCGGACCGAGACATGCCAAGTTGCAGCTTTTATTTTATTTTATTTATACAGAACAGGCAGTAATTGGAGAGAAGCTTTAAAGGAATGCTTTAACCACTGCATAATAATTGCATTAGAGCTCTGCTTACACAACTTACGCATTGAGAGAGTACTCAGTATGTGTTAATGGAACAGTGTAAATCCTCGAGTAAGACTTCTTGGGAGGTTTCGGCCCCGATGGCGGGATGTTCTGAAGTTGATGGCGAGACCGTCGGAATTCGACGAGCTGCCAAACCAGCGAATTCCAATGGGATAATGGCCGAAACGCGAACGGAATCACATTGATATGTCAACGGGCCATCAATCCACACGGATTCCTATGTCATCCGGGCTAGCCGTGTATTCAGTGTGCTGAAAACAAACAAAACACAATAGACCAGATTAGATAGGCGGCCCGTCCTCGCGCCGATACTATTCGAGGCGTGCCTATGGATTCAATGTGCTAAAAACAAATACATCACAACAAACGCGATTAGATTACTTCGTCCACGTCCGACGCAGCGGTGCTCTACTTCGCTCAAAATCTATGATATCCGACTCGCTATTCTCGCCGTCGTTCGCGTTCCAACTGCACCAACCTCTCGTCCTCGCGCGCAAGGTCGGCCGAAGGATGCGTCGGAAACAGCAGGGGTCTAAACCTCGAAGGAATCGAACCTGCTTTCTCGCGCGGCTCCGGGATAAAGCCACGTAGGCATTAAATGGCGTCAAAACGCCTCGAGGCGGAGGCGCCAGATCGATAAGAATATAGCTCATGGTTTGTCCTTGCGCCTTATAATCTGTAAACATGTACCCACCCGCTAATGCCAGCTGCCGTCGCTTGATGTTATGTTTTTTTCCCGCCCCATCGTGGATCTGGAAGCCGTTCGACGACGGCACGATAGGTAGAAGGCCGTCCGGTAACTCTTCGAAAACCGGTAACTCCTCTTCCTTGCTATCCGGACGAAAAAGCACCAGCGCGGGAGGATATTTCAACAGCCCGGCGCTGGTGGCGGGGTCCTCGCGTTCTGCATCGGGCTCGCGAGGGTCTAGGATGATATCTTTAACACTCCCGCACGTACCGTTCACCAAGTATGTTTTTGGATGTTGCAGGTGAGTGCGTCACCGAATCTTTTCCTCTACGCGCAAAGTGTACGTATATATATTTGTCACCGACCGGCAACTCAACCAGTCTCTTTAAGTTATACTCAGATAACAACTCCATGTTGTGTAAAAGTCAAATTTCTACAGACGAAAGGAATTTTTTGTTTACTATCAAAGCACTTCCAAGCAAGGTCAAAGACTGCGCGGCACGCGCCGGCCACTGGTGAAATTCATACATTCTCTAAATCCGTGATCGCGCTGGTTACAACTTCGAGGAGCAACTCAAAAGATCTCTGTTGCCTTCCCCGCGTGTAAACAAACCGAGTCGCTGAAATCCAGTTTAAACGTAGACTCGTAACCAGTCTGTAACCAAATGCCGAAAATGTGGCAAGCACTTCAGGAGATGCCGATCGCGGCCGGATGAGGTCATCACTTGACATGTGCTTGATTGCATTTGATCGCACTTGCCTCCATCCTCGACGCGTCTTTCTTCCCTTGCACCACCTCACCTGGCCACACCAAATCTATCTCTGCTCTTCTCGACCCCTCCTCCTCCCAAAAATCGCGTCTACTCTGCTTAGAAACCCAGCAGCTTTCCCCCGCAAGTAGAGCCCGTGTCTTCAGTGGTCTCGAATCCTCCTGACGACGTTATACATCGTTTATCGCCGTTTCCTCTGTATTAAGACCCTGCACTCCCGATTCTTTCCTCTTGGTCTGACATGGCAAGCTTCAACATAGATCCATTTGAGACACTAGTTGCGCTCCCGATGTCTTTGAAAGCTCTTGAAGCTTTTCACAATCTTCCTAGAGCCTTCGTTCAGCCTCTCACCCGGAAGGAATGATGTACTGTTCTAGATTGTTTTCTCCTTCTCGATTGGGCATCCAATGGCACCAAACACTGCATGAATTGCAGCTCCACGCCACACCGGCTTTTTCAAATCGGAAGGATCTGGTTGTGCGATCTGGCACTGGTTCGGGAAAAACTCTTGCGATGATACTACCGGCTCTTTCTCTCAAATCAGACCAAATAAATGTAAAAGAATTGGGTGGCTTCGTCAATACCTTTCGAAAATTAATGTTGAATTCTGTGTTCTTGTCAACCCCGACGTAGCCACTTCCAGACGTGCTAATCAATGAATTATCGCGCATGATGTTCCTATTGAATGATTAAAATATCATCATTAATCCGATGCGCCATAATTGATGTGCTTGAAGTTCCCTCCGGATATTGAGGAACCGTGTTTGTAAGACATCGGTCGACGCAGTACACAACATCGGTAAATGCTTCAATATCTACCGTTAGGAGCTGCTTGGACTCCTCAGAGGCGATTCCAAGATCGATATTGGACGGTGTGAAAAACCATTGCATCTGCAACAATGCAGAAGTATGAGAAAAAATTATTTGCGGTCCTCTACACCACCTCTATGCATGGAAATAAACAATTACAGAATGATAGAAAGTTCAAATTTAATCATTGGATCAAATATCGCTCAAAGAATATTTATACAGTTATATATGAGGTCGTGGGTTTCGTCGTGATCCAGGTACCAGGGATGCCCGGAGGGCCTTTGGTATAGTTGTCTCTACTCGTCATCTTGGACTTCGATCAAATTTGGATCAGGGCATCTCCGTGGCACTAATTTCTGCAGAAGTGTGCCCCTGAACAATTCCCTCCTGCTACCCTCTCACTCCTTTCACTCGATGCATTCCTTCATTCCCGCCCGTCTACTCCTTATAAAGTTGTAATTAGCAGTGCCAAATCGCACCGTATTCGCAGGCACTTAATTTTTAATCGGAGTCGAACTCCTATCCCATTCAACCATTATTCTTGAGATGGCTGATTTCCTGTCCATATCACCTTTGAATTTGACTGCTGAGAAACGTCAGAGAAACCCGAATGCACAATTTTGCGGTAGGTACAAGCAATTTGTCATGGTTTATCCCATGACCAGACCTCACTCACTGTGGCTTGGACCATCCCGTCCGAGCCCTGCTGGCAGTTCTGTGAATTTCCAAAGAGAAAACAGCAAGTAAGTTATGCATCGCATTGACTCCCAAATTCCGGGCGGTTTATCGACCTGTGGTAGCTGTAGCATGAAAAGCCACGATCAACGATGGCCGATTCCAAACAGATCCCCCAAATACCAGAGTTGGATGCTCCTATCCTGGCTCTCGCAGACTCTCTTGCTACCGCACATCGAGAGCGAGAAAACTTGCACCATCCGAGTTCACACACCTACGTACATCACACCGCTTCACGTGAATCACGTCTGAGACGTCCACAGCTCTTACCGGCCTCTCACCAGCGCGCATGGTACTGCCACACACGGAATACTGGACGTAGCAGCAAGTGTTTTTCCGCCACTTACCCGTTGATAGTCACCGATGTGACAGGCATCTCTGGCCTGTAATTTGACCTCTGCTGTTCACCTACTGTGCGCTGTATGGGGATTCATTATCTATTATTATCGCACCAGTAGAGGGAAAATATATAGACCCAGCTCAGGAAAAGAAGGCAGGAAGCGCAGGGCACCTCGTTAGATTCTCCCTTGATCTGATCCGCAATGATGTATGGTGATATTTCTCTGTTTTAAATAAACAATCCAGCTTCCTATGCCACTTGTGACTTTCCTTTTGTAGTGATGATCGTCTCTCGTTGCCCCGGAATCAGCCCTGGCGCGCAATCTACATGACGCCATCCTACCGGGGACGTTGACCATCCAAGATAATGGTGCGGTCGGACTGATTCTTATGTTTCTGGTATAGATACCGACGTATGGAGTCGCAACTGGCGGAAGAGCACCGCAAATACCGCCGATGCCGACAATATCGGCATCGGCGGGCCCGACACAATTTGTGAATCGGCTAGCTTATTGGCCCGTGGTAGGTACGTAGGTAGGTATTAGAGTGTCCCACGTCGAGTTGCGTGTCTGAGCTTCTCCCCGCGGATTTTCCACCTTTATGGGGCTGGATACTCCCCCTAATGCTAAGTTTTCATGTCCCACAGTAAGTCATTAATCCTTGTTCCCTGGCCGGTGTTACGGAACTTATGTTGAGCCCCTGACAGCATGGCCGACGGGATACGTACTGCTTCAGAAGCGCGGCATCTGGACATCAGGCAGTCGTTTCTGCTTATCTGTGTAACGAGGTAAAGCCTCTTTGGTTTAACTCCCTATATAAAGCTGTACACGTTGGAGCCGCAGAAGCAGCAGAAAACCCCAACTCTCATGGATCCATCGCTCCTTGTCCCTCTTTTTGCAACCTTGCTCTGCTATGTCCTCTTCTACCTTGGCCAAATGGTCCATAATGAGTTGACCTCCCCGATTCGTCACTTGCCTGGACCCAAGAACCACAGCTGGATCGTTGGTAACTATTTAGACATGGTGGTAATCACCCCAAATTTCCGTGCCCAATTCATGAGCTAATGTGACCTGTAGGATGAGGCTCCGGTGACCACTAGATGGAGAGAGGAGTTTGGTCCACACTTTCAGTTTAGAGATTTACTCAATGTACGTCGGCCCATTCGATTTGTCGGCGGGATTTGGGCTAATAAGAATTCAAGAAACGCGAGCTGTACACGTCCGACATCAAGGCAATTAATCACATCGTCACAAACACCAACTTATATGGAAAGGGACCCGTCGCTATTCGGAGCCTCAAATCTCTTGTTGGTAATGGTAAAAGGTCCTCTCTTCTCTCTGACAGGATAAGCAACGTTGTCCTTAGGTATTATTTCCGTCGAAGGAGATCCTCACAAGCAGCAGGCAAGTATTCAACCCATGTCGATGATATACGCACTCAAGTCAGTCTTATAGAGGAAACTTCTAGTAATTTCGCATTGAAGAGATAAAATATCCTCGAACTGAAGCCCTGTTTCTTCCAGAACCCCGCCTTCGGGACCGCGCAAATACGCAGACTTACGGAGATATTTGTGGAGCGATCTCTCCAGGTATTATACATATTATCTGGGATATTGCTGATACTGAATGTTCACCGAATAGCTTCGCGAAGTTTTGAGTCGCGAAATAACCAAATCGGCGGCCACCGGGGATCGAAAGGACTCCGTGCGCATCGAAGTTGCTGCGTGGGTACGCAGAGCGACCTTAGATATGATCGGACATGCCGGTGCGTTGGTAAGGTCCAAACGCCTGACCCTTAATAATGTGTTGTGCAGGATTCAACTATCAATTCAATGCGCTTAAGCCGCAAGGAAAACCGAGTGAATTGGACCAGGCGTTCACTGACATTTTCATTCCCCAAACGCCAAGATCGTGCTTGCATTGCGGGACGCCCAGGCTCTGTTCCCGTTTCTTCGATTTTTGGTAAACCAAACACCGCATATTCAAACCAACAGCTGATGCCATTTTTTAAGCCCTTGCCCGGCCAGAAGGCACTCAAAAATGCTAGGGCAAAGATGTCCGACATTGGTCATGAATTACTACTTGATGGCAAGGCCGCTGTCAAAGCAGCGGGAGGCGACAAAGATTTCTCCAGTCGTCGAGATCTGTTTTCTCTTCTCCTTAAAGCCAACATGGCAGCAGATGTCCCGGGGAAGTCCCGGCTCAGTGATGAGGAAGTTATTGCTCGTAAGTCACTGTTCGAATTCCATTCTGCAAATATTCAAGGAGGTTCAGAGATCCCGACATTTTTCGTTGCTGGGCATGAAACTACGAGGTGTGTTCGGAGCCAAAGACAGTTTTTGCGTCTTATTTTGCACCAGTACCGCTATTACGTGGGCATTGTACGCACTCTCCAAGAACCAATCCGCACAAAACAAGCTTCGCGAGGAGCTTATTACAGTATCGACTGACAATCCGACAATGGAAGAGCTCAACGCTCTGCCCTACCTTGAGAACGTCGTCCGGGAGACCTTGCGGGTGCATACACCACTTGTATCCGTACGACGCACGGCGATGGTGGACGACGTCCTCCAGCTTAGCATACCGTACACTGACCCAAAGGGTGTCGTACATGATAGTTTTTCGTGCGTCTCGTGTGTTTTCTCCGTGTAGTAATTAATCCTGCATACATTACACAGAATCAGAAAGGGACAAGAGATATATCTCCCACTCTTGGCTGTGAACACGGACAAGGCTCTCTGGGGAGAAGATGCTGCAGAATTCAAGTGTGTTATTTTATTACTTGTCTCTCATCCGGATTTCTGACCAAGGAATTACAGGCCTGAAAGATGGGATCACCTTCCTGAAGCCGTCAAAGCAATTCCGAGTGTCTGGTCCCATCTCATGACATTCTTCGCCGGGCCGCACAATTGCATCGGCTTCCGCTTTTCGGTCGCAGAGTGAGCTGTTTATTTGCGTCTGTTTTAGCTGCTCACGAACCTCTACTGCAAGGCAAAAGGCTCTTCTATTCACCCTTTTTCGGGCCTTCGAATTCGAGCTCGCGATTCCGGCAAGCGGAATCGGCAGCACAGGACCTCTTCAACGCCCTTTCGTGGTTGCTGAGAGGGATAAAGGCGACCAGATGCCCTTAATTGTGAGATTCTGTGCGAGAACCTGAACGACAGCTGTAGTTCTTGAGGATAAACTGTTTTCAAATCCATATCTCGTACCAAATGCTCCCCGTTGTCACAAGCAAAAAATCAGGCTCATGACAATGCCATTTATGCTACACACCGGCGAAGCTTTCAGGGGAAAAACCCAAATCTGAACACCTCTCATTCGGGGCTCGGATGTAGACTGAACGTATTTTTGGCCTCATTCCGCACGTTGCCTCTTTAGGTCAAAATTGACGACAATGAAGCGTTGGAATCTTGACTCAGTTGCTGACCAAAGCACCTAGGGGAGCGATTTATTTCTGAGTAATTAACGAGGCCTTCGTACCCTTTACTGAACCTCGATCCAAATCCTCAGAAAATCAGATGGGGCCAAGAATTAGAAAAAAGCGGAACACGTACATGCGCTCAGCTAACTTCTATTCTTGTGCACATTGGAAGGTGGGTAGCGATTTCTTTGTAATTAAAAGAACACGGTACATTAACTACTAGATATAGAACAAAGTTCAAGATTCATTCATGACTACTAACATCGAAGTGAACATTCGGTGGTTCTTATACAACCCATTTAACTTTACTTTACTTTTTCTGGGTAAGTTAATTTGTCCAATAAATTTAAGTGAAAGTACAAGGAAAGTAAGGAGTTCCTCGACCGGGATTTGTCGAGAAAACAACTACTGTTGTCATGCGTGACCAAGTTGTGACATCGGCTCTCCCGCTCACCGCCGCCACCAGTGCCACTTTTACGTCCGTGCAAAGCTACTGCTGGCTCCGCAACTTTCATAGAAACGCATTGGGTAAGGAAAGCACCGCGACTTTCATGATCTATTACACTGAGCATCGAGGAATTTTTCTAGACTTGTACACGCCTACGATGGACGATTCCCAAAATACCGCGAGCGGCAGATATTTGCACTCGGATCTTCGAGCCAATACTATCGTCCCCCACCGTCCCGGACAAACCTAGTACTCGGACAAAACAAACATTTCTCGTGCAAAGCTGAACCGTTTTCTGAGATTTTTAGCTTAACATAAGCGGTAGGATATGTCTTACAGATATAGGGTCAAAAAACCTTACAACCTCACTTCTTTCGGATATATATCACCACGGAGAGTTGACAGCTTGAGCCATTTTGGCCGATTTAGCCTATTTTAAGGCCCAGGGTCCTCTCCTGAGGTTCATATTATTTCCTGAATGCATCCCAAAGATACCTTTACATCGTAAGAGTGCCCATATAAAATTTCAGAGGCATAGCTGTCTTGTAGCCATCACAATGGACCGAAAGATCAAGGCATGCCTGCCAAATTGATTTCTCAACTGCCAACAATGATGGCAAGAAGTTAATGCTCCCTGCTGACCATCCAGGGCATGCCTCATCCTCTGTTTCATGGATATCATACTTTTGATTGAGAAGCTCCACCCTACAAGATTTGGAGGCGCTTCGACCGCAAGAGGGTCAGATACGAGGCCGGCAATCCAAATTTGACGTGTTACCTAGTACTCGGACACGTGGCAACCTCGGAAAAAACGACGCCGTTTAAGCAATTCTTGCCCGTTTCTCATGAAGTAAAATTTGAATCTGGGGTAAAGGACAGATTCCTTTCGATCTACCTACTCACCCTGGCATAAAGACCACTGGATAAAATGCTATATTACGATTTTCCTTAAGTGTCCGAGATCTAGGGGGAGGATAGTATATCTGAGCTAGACGCTCGAATTCTGGCCCTCGAAAACTCTCTTGCCGCTGTGCGCCGCGAGCGAGAGGAGTTGCAATCACGGCTTGACGACTACAAATACCCTGTACTCACTCTCCCCGCCGAAATCACCGCGGAGATATTCATCAACTTTCTGCCCATATATCCCCTACGCGCTCCCTTCACTGGCCTCCTGTTACCTGAACTCTTGGGACGGGTATGCCGCCAGTGGCGCGATATTGCATTTGGTACTCCTCGACTATGGAGTGCCATCGAGATGGAAATAAACCTCGATATCCCAGATGTCCTCTCTGCACAAGTGGATCTCCTCCAAACTTGGCTTGCTCGATCCAAAAGTTGTCCACTATCTCTATCCGTACAGATCCGTGTCGACTCAGATGATTATGGCCTTTCACTGCGTCATTGTACATTTAATCAACGAGGGCTTGCCATCTTTCAATGAACCCTGATATTGCTTCGCGAATCAAGTCCACGAGGTGCAGAAGCTTCAGGTGTGCAGGAAGAAAAAGATGTCGATTACCTCCACAATGTGCCCTCGGGAGGATTCGAACCTCCATTTTCAGATCTCTGGTGGGTGATTAATGATTTGCCATTAATCGACTAGCGCTTTATCCCTTTTCAAAGGACCGTGATATTGCCTCAGTTGCATCTAGGGGAAAATACCTTCAAGTTCGACACGCGGATTCTAAATCTCGTGCACCTTCATCTCGGTACATTGGACAATGTACCACGGATATTTTGTAAAAGAAATCAACGATCGTGAACTTCACCACTTCCCTGTAGGAAGGAAAAAAATTGCAGACCTGTGGTATGCCCTCGAGAGGAGTCGAGCCTCCGTCTCCACTAGACTCACATCTCCATGCCCGGAGCGCCTATTTTGGCTGCAAATCCCTTCGATTCCATTCTGGATGCAATACCCTCAATACGAAATTGCGACCTAGGACTCCAATACTAATTATTTTCGGCATCCCCAAGGTCAAACAATCAGAATCAGAAACAATCGATAGAGAACGACTTGATGTCGACAAAGCACTCTCCAACCGGGGCAATGAAGCGGGAGCCAGCGCCGCGGTCGTCCGCGATGTAGAAGGTCACTGTTTGCCACGCCGATGCGGATAAGCAATTCGTTAAAGGGTCCGGGTAATAATATTCTTGCCTGCACAATCCTCGCTGGTGACGCGGAAAGGAGTAAGTCCGTCATGGCTTTAAAATGCATCTCACATATTGGAGATGAGTCTCAACGGATTGGAAGGGCACACCTACGTAGCATTCACCGCCGTTGGACGCGAAGAAAACGGAACTAGCGGTGGTGCACCGATTTTGGATGAAGGCGCCTTGGGCTGAAACAGCGGCCACAAGGGCGAGGGAGGAGATAAGGGCCTGCGTGAACTTCATATTACTGAAGATCAGGGACAGGCAGGTGAGAATTACGTGGAAGGAGTACCGATGAATGGAGGATTTGATGCTAGGTTCTGAGGTTTGAAGGTGGATGTTACTAGTATTTATACTGCGGAGCCCGCAAGTCATGCACCTTCCAAACTTACAGCAGAGAGTTCACGGACAGCGCCCACTGCCAAAGAACTCAGCGGTAGCAGTATTGGAACCGTTATAGATTGCCGAGACCCGCGAGCGTACATAACATTGGGCGCGCGTCGCCATGCAAAGGCGGAGACAGCGAAGGGGATGGTGTCGCCTCGCGCTCTTGTTCCGGTTCAGGATAACTGAAAAGCTGTTCAATGCTTGCTGAAACTATGAACTCGGATGACGGTGAAGCCCAGTGAGCATACATACAGGTTCGAAGAGAACGAAATAGGCTTCATTTGAAGCCTATTTATAACTGAGCGCTGAGCGAAGGGTTACCCGGGGTACCTCCGACGCCGCCGGGGTCGAATTGTCAAGCACCAAAATTTCGAAGCCAGGAGGCACGAAAGAGTAGGTTCAAAGCCAGCCTGTACATCCTAAACTTTGTACATGGACATCCGAGTCAATCCCGAACAAGAAAACTGAGGGGAATTCATTGGATTCCACAGCTTGGAACCCTACTTTTGACATCGTCTATCCTTGTCTTTCGTTTCTTTAAAAGGAAAATTAGACCAGTCGCTGAGATATATCCATTCCTGAGAAGCCTTGTGCTTGAAGATTCGAGTCACGAGAAGTAGAATTTTCCATGTATGTCTGAATATTGTTGTCAGTTGAAATCCTGGCTTCAAATCCTCGCGTCTGCCCAGCTCGACAATACCTTGACAATACCTGTGTCAAAATAAGAGTTAGGGTTAGAGGCATACAAAACATTCAGGATTCAGGACTAGGGAGATTGCCAGCTTCATGGGTATCAACTTGAGCTTGATATAATACGGAAGACAGCAAGAGAATCCAGCTTCGCATCTTGAGTCCGGGTCGAGGAAAACTTGAGGGGAGAGCTTCATAACCCAATAGATCACCCTGCTAGCGCCGATGCCAGCGCTTTCTCTCTGGTCCAACGTGAACGGGTGGGGTGCACGGGGTGGCCGCTGGAATGGCGCGAGGTAGATATGTATCAACCGAGGCTAGAATATTGGGCTGGGCGGCCATGAAGTCTGACGTGGAGATGTCCAAATCCGTAGGACACCTTGCAAAGTCAGCACTGGAGCTGGCTGTAAGTATCTCATCGGAAAAGAGGATACTGTACGAGATTGTATGGGTGAAATGTAACGCATAACGTACCCTGCATTTTGTTTCCAAAATTTCCCCTTGGAACGCATAACGGACAGATGGTTTCTGAAAGAAATTCTGTCACACCACCGAAATTTTGGCAAGTTAGCCTAAAGGTTTCGTTTCAAGAAAAAATGCAGGTAACATATAATGAACTGACCATTTCTCATTCCAGCCCTAGTGTTTCAGTCACGCTCTCTCATATTGGTTTCACCCATATAATTTGGTAGAGTAACTACAAGATATAGAAAAAACTTCAATGAACAAACTTCAAGATTCATTCATGACCAGTATCGAAGTGAACATTCTCGGTGGTTCACAAAGTAACTTATACAAATTGACTTGGGCATACAAACTTAACTTTACCTTACTTTTGGCTGGGTAAGTTAATTTGTCAAGTATAGTTAAGTGAAAGTAGAAAGAATTCCTCGACCGGGATTTGCCGATAAAACAACAAGTGCATACAAGCGACTGTTGTCATGCGTGACCAAGTTGTGACATCGGCTCTCCCGCTCACCGCCGCCACCAGTGCCACTTTTACGTCCGTGCAAAGCTACTGCTGGCTCCGCAACTTTCATAGAAACGCATTGGGTAAGGAAAGCACCGCGACTTTCATGATCTATTACACTGAGCATCGAGGCATTTTTCTAGACTTGTCCACGCCTACGATGGACGATTCCCAAGATACTGCGAGCGGCAGATATTTGCGCTCGGATCTTCGAGCCAATATATCTGAGCTAGACGCTCGAATTCTGGCCCTCGAAAACTCTCTTGCCGCTGTGCGCCGCAAGCGAGAGGAGTTGCAATCACGGCTTGACGACTACAAATACCCCGTACTCACTCTCCCCGCCGAAATCACTGCGGAGATATTCATCAGCTTTCTCCCCATATATCCCTTACGCGCTCCCTTCACTGGCCTCCTGTCACCTGAACTCTTGGGACGGGTATGCCGCCAGTGGCGCGATATTGCATTTGGTACTCCTCGACTATGGAGTGCCATCGAGATAGAAATAGACCTTGATATCCCAGATCTCCTCTGTCCACAAGTGGATCTCCTCCAAACTTGGCTTGCTCGATCCAAAAATTGTCCCCTATCTCTATCTGTACAGATCTGCGCCGACTCATATGATTATTGCCTTTCACTGTGCCAATTGACGGACACAATCCTCATGCACTCGGCCCGCCTGGAATATGCGAACCTGCTCGTTCCATTCTATGGACTTCACTGGGCCGCGATGCAAGGTCCCTTTCCTTCACTCCGCGATTTGACTCTCGGTGCAAGTGACTTCAAAGAACCGAAAGCCGCAGTCACCGCCTTTTGCGACGCACCCACGTTGACAACGGTCCACCTTTTGAACTTCTACCCATCCCAGGTGGAGTTGCCGTGGTCGCAGCTCACCACCATTTCCGTGGAGGATTGGGAGACATCGCAGGTGGCGCATATTCTGCGTAATGCTGTCTCTCTTGTAAACTTCAGCGGTGATGTGTGGGACACCGGTGATGACGTAGAGATCATGTCACCCCTCCTGCATCTTCAGTCCTTGATTCTATCTGAGCAAGAAGGATCTTGGGGGCTCGCGATACGAAAGCTACTCGGTGCACTCACTGCACCTGCTCTCCGACATCTCACAATTTCAAGCCCCACGCTCGAGCCTCTTTCTTTCGACCATATCACTTCCTTTATAACCAGGTCGCAGTGTTTGCTCGAATCCCTCCATGTCACCCGCTGCGGACACTGGGAGGAGGCAGATGTTCGCGCTATTTTTCCTTTAATCAAAGTCGTCAAAGTTTTCGTCGGTTTTCGTCCGCAACGAGAACGATGAAGACTGATTGTGGTGGTGCCCTCGATGAATATCGGTGCGTCGCAATTTAACCAGGCTTCTTTATTATTCATCTCCCCAATATTAGCTCTTCTGCGGCCTCCATTTTCCCTTCGCAAAATGTCCGCACTTTTTTTAATTATTTCTTCCATTGGAAGCGGCCGTGGGGCCTTTTCGTACGCCCCTCGCTGTTGATCCATCCTCTGTGTACTTATCCTCTCGTGAATATGTATCTGCTACATATATTGTCTGATATGTGTTGAGGCTACTTCCTGGATAGATTCACAGAGGATGAGCATCATTGAATATATCGGTCTCCACAAATTTATGAGATTTCAACCGAAAGAAACTGCTGGGATCGTACACGGGTTTCAATTTCAATTTTACTTCATGTGCAGAGGCCGTGATGGCGGAGACGTGGAGGCGTGGCACAGAAGACAACATGACGTTGCGCTCGGGGAGGATCTCAAGCGCACGACGCGGCGATGTACTTCTAGGCGGGCGCGGAACACCACGATGTACGTGGGAGCCCGGGCGGCTCCACTCGTCAAGAGGGTGTGGTACGTCGGCCAGGACGCTCTGGGCACGGAGGCACTGCGGCTGCGGCTTAAGGAGAGTACTCCGAGGGGACAGTCGCGTCGTCAACTGGGTACGCCATCCTCTGGACACGCATATGGCCTGGGACAGTGCAGACAACACCTCTCTTGCGCTAACCCGGACCGTCGTCACCACCCAGCTCCCAACATCCACCGGTACCACCCCATCTGCGGCATCGCCCAGGGGGAGCGGCAGACTAGGTTCTCTATTCCCCCGGCGCGCGCCTCTCCTGCATTCCTGCATCCAACTCTATCCCCGCAGCGTCGATACCGCCAATGGGCTGCACGCTCCCTTGGTTCCTCCCGCCCACGGCAAAATCTCGTGCATCATAACCACACGCGCTGCGCGCACCCCCCGGCGACACCAGCGCGCACGCTGCGCGACACCGTACCACGCCACATCCTCCCCTTCACCCTCCCCACATCCACAGCTCCTCGGCAGAGACAGATATCGGTGGATGGACGAGAGGAACGGAGCGGGGGGGGGGGGGGGGGCGTCGCGCGCGCGCACGCAGAGACGATGCGCTAGGTAGGACTTCCGATGCGCTGCTGGGGGAATCTCGAATCTCGCAGGACGATGCGCTAACATGTTGCATGACCCGCGAGAAGCTTGGGTCCGAGAGTCTCGAACCCACGGCGGGAGAATGTGCGATGAATGTGCACATGTGCATAGTTGGGCATACGGCGATGGCATGTGCGTCGGGGGGGGGGGGGGGGGGGGGGGGGGAGCCTAGTGCGACGTGTGCTAGAACAGACAACGGGCGACCCCTATGCCCCTATGCCTAGCCAATCGTAGGGATCGTGTCTTACAGGCGTCTGCGGAAAGGAGGATGAGAGGATGGACGTGGCGCGTGTGGTCGTGGAGTGGCTGCGCTGCGAGCAGTCTGGCGGCGTGTACTTCTCCCCAGCGGGTGGGTGTCGCGGTTTGGTGCGGGAACGTGCTTTATATCTGCGTCGTCATGTACACCCGGGTGGCGGGCGCGTCTTGTCCTGTGCGGCGACTGCTACGTACACCGCCTCCCGACATGACGTAGGGCCGAGTAGGCAACGCGAGGAAGCGCGACGGGAGCGGCGCGGGTGACCAGTACGCAGGGGAGAACAGCGCTACGACACGCGATGCGGAGGTGTGCAGGATATCCAATCGGACCGCGAGTCAGAATTCGGCGGCGCATGCGCGAGGCTGCGTCGATGAGTGGTGCGCACATGCACGTCGAGTTCTGCGGACGGGTAATTAATAGCGACAAATTCGGATGGATAACGACTCACCTGTGCGTGTTTTTCATCTTCAAAACGGAGGTACAGGATGGATCCAGGCCCAGTAATTAGACCCAACGCTACTATAGCTAGTATGCGCTGCGGATGTAAATGACCGGACGGGCTCAGCTCAGCAAGCACGGCGACAGTCTTCAAAGGGGTGCGGAAAGACGGGCTCCTAGTCCAAATCGAAGTATCGAGAGAATGCAAGTAAGTACACCGAGCATACAGTGCTGGTGGCTTGCGGCAAAAATTGTGTGGCACTTGCTCTTCGCTCCTCGCTGGTTGCTCTTCTCGCTCTCGCCGGTCTTCTTGCCCATTTCTTACTCTTCCTGCTGCCGCCGCTACTCCGTCCCGTTTATCCTCCTCTGCTCATGCCTTCTTCTTACCATCCCACGTTTCGCTCGCGTTGCTCATTACACTCCCTAACTGACAATCGCAGGTCCTCGCCCTCGCGCCTCGCACACCCCCGACGACCGGGAGATCGTGGATGGTCAGATGCGTTTGGTTCCGTTCTTTTTGTCTGGCATCCTTTTGTTCAAACTGAAGGCTTTTTTTCGGCCCCTCTTCCCTTGTTCTTGGTGAGTGTTTAAAAAAAAACCCTTCTCTTTCATCTACGCTCCGCGCGAACTTGCTTCTCGTCTGTCATTCTTCCCCTTCCTCCTCAATACGCACGCGCCATTTCTTGGCGAAAGCGCCCCGAGGTGTCTTAGCTTCTTTTTTCTTTCTTTCGGCTTGTGATTTTTATGCCCTGCCGTTTGCTTCCCTGCCGTTTGCTTTTGGTTTGTCGCTGACTAGCGGGGGCTGTTCGTTAAACACGCCCGTACGCTTACACACACTTTTTTTCCGGGTGCGTATGGGGGGATGAACGTCACTTACCTTCCCGGTGTCTGGCGTCTCGGCGCAGAGGCTGTTGTGTGGGTGGATGGATGCACGGTCGTTCGTATGCCTGCATGTGTTGTGGATGCGTGCGGAGCCTGTGGATGTGCGTGCGTTTGGGTTGGATTGCTTGTACATATTCAAATTGCATGGGACCTCAAGACCGATATATGGGCAGTTCTTCTTCGACGTCCGGACACGGCTAGGATGGTCCCGGGAATACTGGCTGCCTTCACAAAATCTCGTGCGCTCGATCTAGATTTGGCTCGATGGGACCTCAACTGACCCTCCATTCCAAACAGGTGGATTCCGAGTTCAGTCACGGTCAGGCATAGTCCCTGAGCTTCTAAACATGTTTTGTGCTGAGACGGCGGACTTCGACCGTTTCCAGGTTGGATTGGAGGGCCTGTTCGCTCTCGGGCTATTCTAGTACCTTGCTCGGATTGCATTACATATCGTTTTCGCTAAAAGGATACTTCTCCTCGATTGTGGTAACGATACAAATAGGCGCTCTGGCAAAAACTCGTACTTTTGTATAAAAAAAGCTCCACAAAGTCTAATAAAATCAGGTTCATAAGCAATGGCTACCATGTTTTGGTTGAAAGGCTGGTTTTTCATTTCGCTTACATACTTCCTCCTCTATATAATACCAGATTCGAATTTACGCGTATGAAGGGCTTGTGTTCATCGACTTGACGAACGTCAAATCCATGCACATGAAGCTATGGACCACCCAGGTAATAGCTGTCCATGTCCTGGTTCGAGAATGTTAAAATCGGTTCGATGGAGCATGGCCATGGTGCACAGCGGCCAGTGCAAAATATCCATGGGAATGGTTGCAGCTCCCCGTTCGACAGTCGACTAGGGTTATCCAGATGATCGCGTTGACAAATTGAAGGATTATTCAATCCCCGGATGTTCCAAGCACACGTTCGAAGTTGGTGGCCGTTCTCGCAAGGCCATCCGGCCGGATGTAGCAATAAGAAAAGTAAAAGTAAATAAACGGAACCATAAGGGGGGAGGGGGAGGGGAGAAGGACCCCGTCAACGACTAGGGACCTATGCAGGCGTGATACATCTGATCTGGGGTCGCGATACCAGCTCTGAATTATAAGGTTGTGGATCTGCAATATGATCAAGAGTACAAAAATTGGGGAGAAACCCTCGAATCAACTTTCTGCGCCGTCCTCACTCAATCCATCTCGATAATTGTTGAGCCTTTGGTACAGTCGGGCTTGGATTCGGTCTCTTTCCCTCATCGACCGTTGCACATTCGCCAATTCTTCGAGCGCATCCAAAAGCGCTGCTCCCTCAGGGGTTTCAGCCTCACTCTTGTCTGTGCGGAATTGGTCGTTAAGATTAAGCCTAACGTTATCTTCGGTTATTGGGCACGAACCTTGTTGTTGCGGGAACAACTCCTCTGGCAGGACGCGAAGAAACCGTTCGAGCTGTGGAAGTAGTGTGAGTATACATAGATGATCATATGGAAGGTAGGTACTTCTAGAATCGCGTCCGGTATCTTCTCCACGGGCTCCGATCGTCCAGGCTCTATATCGAAGAATCGGTGCGTCCCGCTGCCGAACCATGTAGCCTCCCACCGTAAACCGGGCAAAGCCTGAGGCCTGAGCTAGGGAGTCCGAGTCCACCCCTGGCCGCAGATCGTAGTAGCTGCCCGATGGGCAGGACCTCTGTTGGAAACCAAAGAAGATAATTGGACGGCTGGACAGAGTAAAATGCATATAAAACACGCCCACCATTTGTGGTCGACCCCAGGACGCACCGCCCTGCATCACAATCTGCAGCGCTTCGGTAACCAGCGTCTGAAGTGTGGCCCATTTCTCCGCAGGTACGTCGGCTATTTTCCCAGAGTGATTTACGAGAATGCCGGCGTCTTTGTTCTGGGGGTTGAACAGCAGAGCGAGACCGATGCCGCCGCCAGCCATGCCTTCCCAGGATTGAATAAGAAGCACGTCGTTGCGAGTGGGCGTGAAGGGGGGGAGTTGCGACATCGTAGAGAAGGATGATGGGATGTGCTGTGGATCCGCAATTTATAGCTGTGGCGCACAGCAATTTACGGCAGCAATCTCGCGGGTGCTGTTAAACATGATTGGTGCCAGTGGTTGAGAATGTGAGCGGAAAAGACAACAAATGAAAAGAAAAGCAAGACGACCTGCGATCGGTCGAAACGAGCTCCGCTGGAAGCGAAGGACGAGCTCATCGGGGGTCCTGGGGGCTCGCAGCAAACAAAGACGAATAGTCCCCCGTCAAACACGCCCTCGAAAAAGTGGAAGTGAAGAAGAAATGCGACGCAACTCCTCAGCCATATAATCGTCTTCGCTCGACGTCGTTGGCGGCGCGGCGCTTGGAGGGGGGCAGCAGAGCGGGATATGTCTTCTTCCTGGAGGAGGGGTTAATAGGTGTATGGGATCAGAAGAGAATGGGGAGGAAGGAGAAGAGGCGAGGGACGAAGGAGGGGACGGGAGAAGGCGATGATGCAAGGCAGGGAGCGGATGAGACCGGGACGTCCGTGCTCCCAGGCTGAGTCCCAGCTCGGCGGTGCCTTCGCCATCAGCATGAAAGCCGCCGCCGCAAGGAGCAGCTCTGCCGGCCCGGCCTCGCTGGTGCCCGGGTCCATGTCGTAGTCGTCGCAACGCGCGCAAAATGCGGTGCATATCATATAGCGCGTACCCCGACTCTCCAGACCCGGACCGAGACCACGACGAAACAGCGGAAGGAAGACGCGAGAGAAGGGAGGTGGAGGAGGAGGAGGAGGAGGAGGGGGAGGGGGAGGAGGGGGAACGCAGGCAAGACGGACTCGGAGACGAGATGGAAGTCTAAGAAGACGACCGTGACAAGGAAAAGGCGCCTCCTCCAAGCGGCATGAACGCGAACGGCGACGAGGATATGCGGAGAACTAAACGGGAAGCACCGCTCTAGAATCCCAAGGAGAAAGGTCCGCTGCGACAAAGAGCAACAGTTCGACGAATCTCGCAAAATAAATTTGAAAAACGCAAGAAAAACCCATTTTCTCAGTTAATTTTTGGCCTCGGAGGCATTGTCACCCGTCGTCGTTCTAATTGCGGGCGTACGCAGCGCTGTGCACCAGTGTGGTACTCACGCGTTTGCGGCGCAAGAACTCGAATTTGGAAAGGAGCAACAAGCAAGGTGGCGGTGTTGATGCACTAGATACACGTGCCCCGGTGACGCGCGCGGACCGCTGATTGATTAGATTCGGTTCCTTGAAGCCGCTTCGACTTGCTCTTCGACAACGTTTCGTTCGCGCTGGGTTAGATCCCTCCCTCCGAGCCTCCGACATCCTTGACTGACAGCCTTTCTGGACTCAATCAAGAGACTCTGGCGCTCACTAGCGCCCCACTTCCGCCGCGACTTCCTTGGGCTCTAGAATCTTGCACGCCTGTGATATCACTGCAGAATATATTAATATAGGCAGGAGGTGCCCATTCGACCTGGCTTGAACCGTGACATCTGGAACCTTTTTTTTTTTCAACTTTGTTTTGAAGCTTATAAAGAGTTCAGCCAAATGTTCAAGTCAGGGATATGAACAGATTGGCTAGAAGATAATATCTAAGCATGCGACTCATAGTTTTGAGATTTTTTCTTCGCCTCTGCGTGTCACTAGCTAGATGAACTGGCGATGACATTAATGAAGAATGAAAGAACTGTCTGTCTAACGCCGTGTTAAGGCCTGTGAGCTATCATTATATACATGAAAATGAAAAATCGCGGAGCAGCGAGTAATTGAATTACGCCTTTGCTAGTCTTACTAAGCCAGCAGTCCAACCCACCGAGTGGACTAGATCCCTCTATCCATGTATCGAGATTATTAGATATCGGTCCAATGGTACACGGTGCACGCCTGCGAGCTATTCACAAATCAAAACTTGTTTTGACACTTTGTGTCTTATGGGGTCAACTTTGTCCGCCTAATGGATTATGTAAGGCCCACGTGGATTGCCTCCGTCAAACTCCGCAAATTGTGTCAACTTTGTCCAAAAAAGATGTTATGTAAGCCAGCAACCCCCGATCGATCAAAAATGGCAGCGCAGCGAGGGCCCGCGCGAAGCGCGGTCCGAGCGCGCTGCGCGTTTTGATTTGTGCCTCGCCGCTTGCCGGCCATCCCACCAGTCATCCCACCAGTCATTCGTATGGCCAATGCATATATGGTACTAACGGCTTAGTCACCGCTACTTTTGTACAGTGGCTGTGCAGCAGCCAATCTGGCCGTGGAAATTTTTCGTAATTTGGAGCCGGTATTTGGCTCGAAAACAACACACAACACGACCCTCTTTTCACGCAGTGGGACGCCGGGTACCTCCCCATAAACGGGCTGCTGCTGCAAATGCACGCACTGCGAGATGTTTGTCCAGCACGAAGACACCGGACAAGTGCCATCACAATGCGACCTCCTGTTGCGTGCGGCGTATTCTTGAGCTTCAGCGGGATTTTCAGGAGCAGAGATCACTCGTTTAGGAAGTTATTGAGGCTGCTGGCCATCTCTGTATCTTTCTGCCCAAGTTCCACTGTGAACTGAACTTTATCCAATTTTTCTGGGGTGCAGTAAAAAAGTATCTTCGGGATCATTGTGATTACATGTTCACAACCTTCAAGGACAATCTCCCGAAGGTGCTTGCATTGGTGCAATTGAGCACAATACGGAAATGGGAGCATCGAATGATTCGATGGATGGAGGCTTACCACTCGGGACTTGCGGCGGAGGAGGCACAATTTCAGGTAAAAGCTTTCAGTTCAAAAAAATATGACTCCCACTGCCATGTTCCGGAGCGAATGGCACGTTTATTCGATCAGTAATAACTCCTTACGCACTCCTATATAATAATATACTGTTTTGCCTCGGAACCCTCAAAACAGCGGGTTTACGTGGAGGTGGCCAATTTGGGAAGTTGAACAAAACATATCTCCCTCATTTCGAACTTTTTGCGAAATCCCTCTAGAGGAAATGTAGCCCCCATGAAAAGGAGCATTTTGACAAGAGGAAAAAATATTTTGCTGAAAATTGCGTGAGATTAGTCGGCTGTACAAAAGTAGCGGTGACTAAGCTGTTAGCACCATAGAGTCTGCGGGAGATGCTCGTTCGAATCGGGCTTGGACCATAGCTCAGTAAACCCGGATTTTTACCGACTTTCCCATAGTTGAGCGCCCGTTCGAATGCGACCGTGAATCGAGTTAGTCATGGGCAGAGCTCGTGTTCGCGAATTTTAACCGAACGGTACATCCATGCACATCTGATGAAGTTATGTACTTGCCAGCAAAAGGCTGTCATATCAAAGTGGCAAGCATATCAAATATCGGTCCAATGGTGCATGGTGCACACCGGCGAGATTTGGGGGAGTGGCAAGGATGAATGTTTATAGGAGGCGCTCGTTCGACTCGGGCTTAGACTATAATTAGACGGACCCGCCCTTTAAGTTAAATTTGGTTGGCATTGGTGCTCCGGCTCGAGCTGAGGTGATGAATGATGATGTACAAGTAAATCCTGTGGAGAACGCAATGCTGACGGTGCAAGCAATACAATGCTGCGATGTGCGCAGGAACTGCCGCTGCGCAGTGCCGCAGCGTGTTGAATCGCTGCCGCCGAACTGCCGCAGACCTGCCGCACACAAGTCACACTGTCGTGGTGTCACGCCGCCTGGCTGCCGCATACTGCCGCAGCCATGCATGATTTTGCCGCAGGAATTGCCGCAGAGTGCCGCAGCCACTTTATATTTGTTTGGTTGCCGCAGAATGCCGCAGCCAAGTTGGTTGTTATTGCCGCAGGACATTGAACATTGCGAGGCACATATAAAGGAGTGTCTAACGGCAAATATACTCAAGAATAGGAAGCCCTCACGTCTTTGTGGCGGTTGATAGACTCGGTTTTATTTTTATTTCTGTGGCAATGCAACATATTTGCCGTAGGTCGCCGCAGCCATTGGGTGCGGCACATGCTGCGGCACTTTATGTTTGCCCCTCATAAGCTAGAGTACAGTTTATGGAGTGAGACAAAAATTAATTCAACTGCATTTAAACAGTTTGAGTGATTTCCTATTGGTGCCCGTGTTTTCTCGGCTGAAACGAAGTTGTTTGTGCCGATCCCATCACGCCACCACCCACAAGCCGCAAAGCTCTTTTATTTCTGCAGAAGCATACATTTTTTATGGTTCCAAGACATAAAACCCTCAGTAGTATTACTTTGCGGTAGTGTCCACAGGTGTTATGTGACTGGCTAATAGCCCGGGCCTCCCTCCCCATGGATCGGACGTTCACTTTCTGATCTTCCTTACCGCTGCGGTTTCGGTGACAGTCTCGGTGGCAGTTTCGGTGACAGTCTCTGTGGCGGTTTCGGTGGCAGTCTCGGTGACAGTCTCGGTGACCTGATCAAAAACGAGTTAGCGAGGTCTCATTGCTTCGAAACGGAATGGTGCACAGTTGCCTGTGCCGCTGCTGCGGCTGCTGCCTGTACTTGAAGGGCTTGGGGAACGGCTTTGCGGCGCTAATTGGTACGACAATTAGCCCGGCAATAGAGAAATGTAAAGTGTGCATACATACCATCATCGACGCATCCATACGATGGGGAGCGGCAACAGCCGAGCCGGCGAGCGAGACGATGAGAGGGAGAACGACGTATTTGAACAACATGATGAAGTCGAGGAAAAAATGGATAGAGTTTTCGTCAAAGAATATGTTCTGGTGCTCAGCACGGAATAGTAGCCAGCGACAAGCTTTGCTTAGACGAGGGAAAGGGAGTAAGAAAATCAACCACTGATCGATGAGGGAAGGAGGGTGATGTGATATGAACGAACGAACCGAAGAACACAAGGCAAACGGATGTGGTCTTGGCCATTTTATACCTCACTGTTTCGTCACCTACCGCAGGTTAGATCCCTGATTCTCCAATTGGTTGCCGTTTTGGAAGGTCTCAACAAGGTTCGAAGAGGTTCCAAAGTAGTATGTACTAGTTGGTTGGCATGGCAGAATGCGGTGATCAATCACTTTAGCCAGAGCTTTCGCAGGCGGCAATTGTCTGATGATGGCCATCAATTGTGCAATTTCCTGATGATGCCAAGCATGAAACGAGACAAATCTAAACTCTCGCCCCCGTAGGCCTGCAGGCTAGTTCTTCATGTGCTGGCGAAAGATGGGGTTGAACAAGAAAGAGAGCTGATCACCACGAGTCCCTAGCCTCCATCCTGAATTCTCTGGAGTTTGAAGATTGTAATACGTCAAAAAAAAAGCATCAGCTTGGAAACTTCCTCGATCCTGCTTAGACTCGTAACCAGTCTGTAACCGATATCCAAAAAATGTGGCGAGCACTTTTGGCGGTTACAGACTGGTACAACTCGTTTGCTTTGAGCTTTCTGCGGAGTTTGAACTTTTGGCAGGTGCCGCGATCGGCCGATAAGCGAGCTATCAAAACCGATCAATTCTGCCTCACACAGTGTCACACTTGATAGCCTTTTCGGCTCTTGCACCTGCAATAAAAAATAATCTGAGGAAGCAAATATGTTCATTTCTAGCATAGGAAGGTTCTTGATCATTTGAATTTGATAAGAGGTCAAGTGCAAGAGAGAACAAGGGCCTAAGCAAAATTTTAAACTCCGATGACAGCCCAATCCAGTTTCCCGAGTTGTACCAGTCTGTAACCGCCAAAAGTGCTCGCCACATTTTTTGGATGTCGGTTACAGACTGAGATCTTGCTGTCCTCGTCGTCTGATGTAGATGTGGCCCCCTCGACACTCGCAATGGATAAGAATTAGGTTAATATATTACCCCACGTGGTAGACTCGTAACCAGTCTGTAACCGACATCCAAAAAATGTGGGAGCACTTTGTAACCGCCAAAAGTGCTCGCCACATTTTTTGGATATCGGTTACAGGCTGGTTACGAGCCTACCCACGTGGTCCTATTTCGGAATCGCCTTTCAACAGGGTCTATGGAGCCCCTCACTTAGTCACCACCTCTGTGTGACAAGCTATATTAGTCACTCAAATTTAATCCAATTTTTTTTTCCTCTAGCCAAAAGTTAGCTTTTGATGCAAGCAACATTTTGGCTAGAGGGATTTTCCATAGGAAAAGATTTGAAGGAGTAATAAAACTTTGGATCTATCAATTTGGCGAAGGGGTATAGTGTGTGTCTATCATGGTTCAAAAGCCCTTGAAAACTGCTCAAATACCTGCCTGTGTTATTTTAACTCTCTTGAACTGGAACTTCATAGGATTTCAGTTGCAATACAAGTGAAGACACTGTTTCAAATTATTCACCCACAAGAAAATTCTACAAAGTTTAATTTTTACAGTACCTTGGAAAATAAGTCAAGATAAACCAAGAAGTTCCACGAGATTCAGAAAGTGCTTGCACAAAAAGACTTCACCAAATTTTAATCTTTTCTGGTTTGGTGGGAAGTAATTTTGTTATTCGGCTGTGTTTATCGTTCCGACAACGAAGGCCTCTCTGACAACACTAGCAAGGGTACATGGGCAGCCTGAGGTGTGAGCCTTGTCCAGAAGATGATCTAATCCACCCACCAAATATGCAGAGGCCAGGCTACATACATACATATTCCATGCCGCAGCATGCCACTGGTTTTTTTTTTTCTTTTTTCAAAGCACCCGCAGAATGAAGTACAAAATAGAATTGAGTGGTTCGTAGGGGACCCAAATCATGGCTCCCAGGCCCAATATAGGTACACAATAAATAAAAATCCGGCTTTCGGCCGATTTGGCGGCTGTCACACAGAGGTGGTGACTAAGTGAGGGGCTCCATAAGTGCTCAGAAATCTGAATGTGTTCATCAAAGATGGGAGCGAGGTACGAAAGACAGTGCATACCTAAGAAACTATAGCAGCTTTGTTTAAACAATTCCTGTTGAGACAGGAGTTGCTGTTTAAACAGGGTTTTAATCTAAACACGTTTAACGTGTTGGCGGGTTACCAGCAGGCACTCAGCGCGGTTTAAACGGACTGTTTAAACAATGTTTAAACGGCCAAAAAAGCACATCTATACCGGGGTTCGAACTCACGACCTACAGGTCATTACATCCAAGGAGGTCCACCGTGCAATATCTGACTGAGCCAACATGAAGTGACAAGATTTAAATATAATGGTGCCTTATTAAGCATTTCTGATGTATGCACCAACATAACTCTGGGCACTCACTGACTTTCCTGCTTTGCAGCTTGGTTTAAACTTGTGTTTAATCAAGTGCACAATGCACCTTTCAAAGCATGATTAGAGCAACAAGTGCTCTGGTAACAATGATGTGGTGTTGGTGCATACCTCAGAAATCCTTAATAAGGGACCATTATATTTAAGTCTCATCACTTCATGTTGGCTCAGTTAGATACTGCATGGTGGACCTCCTTGGATGTAATGACCCATAAGTTGTGAGTTCGAACCCCGGTGTAAATGTGCTTTTTTGGCTGTTTAAACCGCGCTGAGTGCCTGCTGGTAACCCACCAACGCGTTAAACGTGTTTAGATTAAACACCTGTTTAAACAGCAATTCCTGTCTCAACAGGTATTGTTTAAACAAAGCTGCTATGGTTACTGCATACCTTGTTCACCGCTTCGTTCTCATATGCTGCGTGGACGATCTCATACACTCCATGCTCACGGAGATAGTCGCAGCCCCAACCGGTGTGGCAGAGCAAGAGGGGATAAGTCGGATGGACGCGTCAGGATCCCGCCTCTCGGTCGGTGGAAGGAATTGTAACGCATCAGGCAGCTTCTCCTGGTCCTAGAGATATTTTTGGTGGTGAAACACAATTGGAATACACAAATTATGTCGTTGTTTCAAGCAACTTTGCATTAATCTTCTTTCTATCTAAAAGACATGTACTACAGCGTAATCTAACAGGCCAATATTAGTTCCACAGAGAATCAAATAAGTAGAAGACATAGTCAGAGAGAGCTAGTCAGAGTGAAGCATACTTACTTGGAGTGGAGTTAATTTATGGAAATTAATGTTGTCTTGAACTTGGAAGGCGAAATGAGCATGCATAGAAGGTCGTCAGGAGGCGTCCTGAATGAGGAGAATTGATTTTATCTGTAAGCAGATATAATCTTAGCGAGAACTGTGCCTGGAATGAGAATTAAGTCCAGGGAATTAATTCTTCTATGAGTTTTCAGTTAATTCTGGTAGGGCTGCCACCCGTGCCCGTGACGGCAACGGCCGTCGATTCAACGGCTACTCGACGGCAACGGGCCGTCAAACAACGGCCCGTTTGTTGGGTTAAAGAGTTCCTCACGGGACGGTACGGTCAACGGCACGGCCGTAAGGGGTTGTTGACGGGCCCACGGGTTGAGAAAATATTGTTTGAGCCGTTTTATAGGCAGAAGTGACCTTTAACGTGTGTCCTAGAATTTCTTTGTTGCAGCATACTGTTTTTGAAAACGAGTAAACACATATACTAATTGTGAAGCCAATGTTAAGCTTCTCAACTCAATCAGTGAGTATGCCCACCTCATGATCACAACCAAAATGCCCAAAGATTGCAAGGAAAGTTTAACGGACGGATATTTGTCTAATGGGGGGAAAAACTCGCCACCGACAGGTAGCTGAACTTAGGTTGGACATTGCCATCACAGTTACCGGCAATTGCCGTGATGGAACAAAGACTTTGTATTATGAAGACTGGAGGGAAGAGATGATGTAAATGATGAAAGACAAACATATTAGAACACACACATGTCCTTCCTGGGCCAGAACCGCACCTGGAATAATGTTTCTGTGTGCAATAAAAATCAAGCCATTGAACGGCCGTGACGGCCGTTTTTCAACGGGCCGTAGCACTGCGAACCCGTACCGCGACCGTGCTGTTGAGGTCGAGGGGAAATGGCCGACGGAACGGGCACGGCACCCGTTCGACGGGTGCCGTGGAACCGTCGCAACGGTCACGGGCGGCAGCCCTAAATTCTGGATTCATCTCAAAACGGGGATGGCGTGAAACTCATTCGGGGGCATACGATCTAGACCGCGGGACGCCCTCGCCCAAAACGTCGGATCAGAGTGTGTGAGGCGCTACGTGCCACAAACGGGTGCCAATGCGCGAAAGAAAGAGTGCCAGACTCCCAAAATGCGAATACAACGGCGAGCGTAGGCGTACCGTGTCGTCGTAAAGTCGTCACAGAACATCTGAAATATGTTGTAAGTGCAGGGAAATAAATGTAAATGAAAAATGGCATACCTTGAGCACTTAGGACCAAAAAACGTGGTGCGGCGCGTTCGGGTGCGCGCGCCGAGGCGGAGAGGCGTCGGCGGAGTGGAGGAACTTGAAGACGTCTGTCTGCGGCGGTGCGACGCGTGGCGAACACATCAGTAATATGCACAGCATGTCTAGAAGCAGCTGCGAGTACAAAACAATGAACAAGGGGCGTACCGTTTCCCAAGTTTGATTCCACCTATATATTTTCCTGCATTACCGGACAGAATGTGTTGCATAGACGCGCTGGCCGCGCGAATTATTCGCTCCTTTATGGAAAGCGAGAGCACCACGCTCACTTGATTGACATCGCTTGCCGTATCAGGCAATGGGACCGGTGGCACTCTGCGAACACAGCCATATACTGGTTGATACACCCCCAGACTGAATCATTCGATACTAAAGAATCTAGTGCTCAACCGTGACCACCCCTAGTTAAACATTGGTTTGAACAGGGATGTACAAACCCTCAAAACTAAGGTTGCGTAGATTTATTTTTTTAATTAGCCAATATTCACGCTGTTGTGCTGAATTAGACTCCGTTCTCATCTCAATGGTTCACCCGGCAGCTGTGTGGAGTCAATAATTTCCTGCTACCTGCTGTCCTCAACCCCCTCAACCTAGAATGGGATCATTGCCTAAGTGATATCCTGCCGTCAAGGTCTTATTTGAATGAGGGCATAATTGGGTGAAATTATACGAAAGAAAATCCTGGCATGCTCCATACAGTGCTTTATGACGCCGGCTGAAAAATGCATAGAGTATCCCACAACAACACGGTCCCGCATGTTTTAGAGCATTTTGTGCGCCAGAGACCCGACCTAAGGCCACATAATTAAAAACTTTTTGTGTTCGAATTGGAACCTTATTTTGTACACTCCACACAGCGCCGACCATCTAGTTGCTAATAAACGTTGCCAACTCGACGCAGGCGCATATGAAAATAGGTAGAAATGGCGACAATGCTCACCGAAAATTATATCAATATTAGGATGTGAACTACATTGCCTTCTGGATGCAATTTTTGGGACTGTGTCTCTCCACTCTTCGGCACAAGGGCTAAACGTTCAGTGTGCGTTCAACGTTGAAGACGACAACTGGCTCAACACCATTATCAAGAACAACACCACTCTAGGATTAATTATCTATACAGCATGAATGCGCCCAATCCACTTCCGGTACGCTATGAATATGGCGGAAAACTTACATTATATATTATCAAACTCCCTGGAATTGATAAGCATCCGTTCAATGCGGTAGCACAACTGCCAGGTTTCAATTTCAAGGATGATGCGCTGCGGCGCTTTTATTCGACTACATTTGATGCGGTGTCGGAGACTCAGGTATAGTGATGCTTTCAAAGGTGACGGCCTTTCACGAAATCGCAGAAATAGAACGGTTCTTCCTCGTATGATGCTCGCTTCCAGCGATGGCGATCCTTTCATGAATGGGATGATATATGCCGGTAACCAGGTTGGGCTGCCTGGACCTGAACTTAAATCACATACATATCTCGCACTTCCTGCATGCACGCAGATAAATAAATAAAAGCCATCACGGCCTGATCAAATACGAGGACGAGCCCTTGGCTGATGCCTGGAGGAGGCTGAAATTTACGATAAACGGTGGTTTTTTAATCACAGTTGATTTCTCAAAAACAATAGGATGACCACTATTGCGTTTAGTGTCGATGAATATCCATGCAGGTTCTCATCTCCTTCCAGCGTGGTTGAAGCGGTGGCATTGGGTGTCGCGCGTCCGAGGAAAGGGTTCCATCAGTCCGACTGCCTGATACAGTAAGCGATGTCAGTCAAACGAGCGTGGTGCTCTCGCTTTCCATACTCCTTTTTTGGTGTCCCACTACCAATGTTGTCACTGAATATTGAACAAAGGGGGCACTACGTCGAGGTGAGAGTCTCCTGAGTCCTGACACGCAGTCAGGCCGAAGGATTTATGCTGAGCTGCCCGGAGTCGATGAGAATGATGGTCCAGAGTTCGTTTGCGTGAGGTAGGTAGGATTGCCGAGGTGCAAGAATCGTTGTTTAGCTAAGCGACCACCGCCTGCAGCAAGCCGTCGCGCTTTTCTCCGCTACTATTTACTAGCAGTGGGAACTCATACTTATCTTCTTTCGTCGCAAGTGCCACTTTCGCAGGTCAGCTTCTGCTTGAGTTCTGCCACTGCGCTGTCACCTTCGCACGCCACTGAAACGCTCCGAGTCCCCGCCATCAAGTTGTTGGCCTGAAGGTTTTCGCATCCCCAGCCCTAGCGCGTCCGTGCCAGGTGCGCAGCGCTGCTTGCTCACCATTCCAGTGTCTAATGACTTCTGTGCCCACGGCGGGGATGTGTGGCTTGCGCCACGCAGACACTGTTGGTGCCTTAACATTATTTTTAGATTTTTGACGTTCCCGCACATTCGTCTGACGATCTGGGCCGCCTTCGGCTCTTGTGGTGATATCTTTCGCAGCCTCGGCAGCCTGACGCCGCGAAGTGCGGGAAGAAAGACGGAATGAGTCAAGGGTATATTTGCGAACGGAAGAATCAAGGTCAAAGAACCACTATACTATTCAGAATTGAATAAGAAAGGAACGAAGAGTGAAGTGTGCGGCGTACCAACAACAATAGGAAAATCGGTCATCGCTGTCCTCATGACCCTCATCATCCTCATCCTCTACCCCAAGTATCGCCATCTGAATCGTCTTGGCCATCCCTTAAAACTTTGATGACTTTGATCGAGGGGAAGGCGGCGCGATAATCCGCCTTGTGCAGAGAGGCATGTCGGAAGATAGGTTGGGTGATGTGGAGGGAGTTAAGGGAACAGCGCGACCTGGAAAGAAACGCAGTGATGGTGGAAAGGGATTTGTCACCGAGCTCATACTCTGAGATTGTGAGACGTCGGAGCGTGAGGGCATCAAGAAGTAGTTTTTGGATGCCCAGCCAATTCCAATTGTGTAGAATCAATGAGTCAAGATGAATAAGTGGCGGTACGGTTCCTGGAACGGTAGTGCTCCCCCAAAGTGTGCAGGTGAAGTTTACGAGGGCAGTAGCATTCCGCAGAACGTCGGCCGCATTGGCGAGCTGAATCTCCTCCGCATTGATGCTGGTAAGCTGTGACCACGGCAGGACCACTTGAGAGGGATTAAACATCACACCGAGGGCAACACTCTTCAATCGCGGTGCGTCACTAAAAACCATAATGGCGTCTTCGGTAGCAAAATATTTTTGCTGGGCCCGAAAGTCAGGTCACGTAGGAGAGGGAAAGGGCGGTCGAGCCAGCGAAGATCATCGAGAGGAATAATTAATCTGACATGTTCCCAGCGGTCCGATTGCGAGATGAGGGCGGCCGTGAAATGGGGGAGTTTCGGGGATATCAATTCCATCCCGAGAGAGAGAGACAGAGAACAGTTTTTCGAATGCGAAAGCCAAGTCGTGAGCAAATTCAGTTGTGTGTCCAATGTACTTTCTTTTCCAGAAGAAACGTATATGTGAATGGCTCTCCATAAACGAGGGGTGTTGAATGCTATCTGGCGCAAATTCGGGCATATTTGGCCTAGCAATGCGGGGGAGAAAAGTCCGCCAAACGGAGGGCGCTCGGGGTACGCCGGGAGGAAATTAATGAATATTTCCGCCGTGATCTCGGTGGGAAGGGTAAGGATGGGATATTTGTAGTCGTCGAGTTGTGACTGCAAGTTGTCTCGCTCGCGACGTGTGGCAGCCAGGGACTCTTCGAGAGCCAGGATGCGAGCGTCTAGCTCGGATATATAAGCACGCAATTCCGAGCGCGAAGATCTGGTGCTGGGGGTATCCTTGGAATCGGCCATCGTTGACTCTGACTCTCCTCGTGCCACCACAGGGTCTATAAACCGCCCAAGTGTTGGATTATGTGAGTGTCCATGAGATTCCATGAGATTCTCTTTGTGGGTCCTCATCTGTTTGCCTCCGTACCACCATGTACCTATGAGGACAAACGATATATTGTTGCTGGTTTACTCCCCCTGTGCTCGCCAATCTTAGCCTCGCTGGGACGAATTCTAACACCAAGCCAAGGGGGTGTCAACATTCGAGATTAGCATATAGGGTCGGAAAGTTTTTTTTCGACCTTGTCTGGACCCCCCCTTCCCGCCATCAAAATGGCTCCCACGCCTTCAAAAACGACCCAAATCCTTGTTTTTTTTCGCAGGGCACCTCCAACGATGTGCCCGCTCCTCCCTACAACATCTCCAATTTTTCCTGGCCGTTCTCGACGTCGTCCAAAACTCGGCGGCTAGGTCCGAGAATCACTCACGTGCTAAATTACCGTCTTCGGAGTGGCTGTACATGTCAAACGCCCATCATTTCACTTAATCGAGTAATAAAGTATTGCCTTCTGGTGCCATGAATACTCATCCCAGAGCTTAGGTGAGTGCATTTTCGGATTCAGCATCGAAATTCATGCCAAAGCCGAAGATAATGTCCGCAATTCAAATTCCGACACCCCCTTGCACCAAGCCTTGAGAGGTCAGTGGAATGGACAGAAGAAAGCACTACTTGCTCACTGTTTGACTCTCGGAAAGGCGCAAAGAAACTACGCTGCAGTCAGGAAGGCAAGGTGAGAGTGGTGGTAGGGGTGGAGCCAAACCCCAAAATGGAAATAGAAGCGCGGTCACGAGTGCTCGCTTTGTCGGTATTGTGCTCTGTTTACCTCAGCATTGTTCAAACTTGCGTTGCAACTCAAAGTTGTAACTGGGGTCACACTTCAGCCCGTTTTATTTCAGTGAACAACTAGGTGATGTTGGAATATTCTGCCTGCTTATACAGCTGAACGAAAAAGATAGACACAAATGAGGTTCAAGCAAAGTTCGGGAAGGAGCCAAAATTGGAGAAAATTGGGCTGCCGAATCCTTGGTGCACAGATCGGTAATAATATTCAATATATAACACCATGGCCTTCAGTGGTTGAAAAAAATTACAAATGATCTTGAAGGATGGAATGCAACAAAGCCAACTCTAGAGGGAAAGCGCCACATCATAAACATGGTGATCGTTGGCAGAACGCAATACCTGACCAGAGTTCAAGGAATGCCAAAAGATATCGAAATCTCTCTCTTTAAAATGGAGCAAACGTTCCTCTGGGAAGGAAAAAAGGCCAGAATAGCCCATGGTACTATGACCACACCCGTTACGGATGGTGGAAAACAGGTCTTAGATATTCCTGCTCGAAATGAAGCAATTGACCTGTGAAACTTGCAGTCATACTTAAACCTTGGTCCAGAACGAGCGTCCTGGTGCTATTTTATTGACCACATCTTATCCAAATACCTGCAAATGAGCTACTTGAATGTGCGCCCAGGTCAAATTTAAATGTTTTCCTGCATGACATTGACATCCCAATCTCCCAGAAAACTCCGGACAGCTTCGACATCTTAGGCGAATATAGCTACATTTCCCTGCGAATATCCCTGCGACCCTGCGTTGCTGGTTTTACCCGCCTTCTTGAAAAGATGAGTTATGCGAGTGGCGCGCGACCGAGCGACCATCATTATATCGTACATGGATGCGCCGTCAAACGCCGCTTTAACTGGAGCAGGAAGTTCATCATGCACATAATATTGGAAATTGGCCATAGCGTCCAAAGGTTGCCGGAACTCTCCGAAGGTTTTTCTGCAAGGTGCGCACATCCTAATGATGCTTTTTCTGGTCCCATCAGTCAATCCCTCAGGACATAAAATGGCGCCGTCATATGCCTCTAAATTATAGGTCGTAGGAAGAGTCTCCGCCGGCAGGGCTGGATTCTGAAGGAGGGTTAGATCATAATCTAAGGGATATTCGGCGGTCAACAGATGCGCCGTCGTGTCGTGTGCGCAGACTGCGCAGGGTGTCGGTAGCCATCTAGGAGGATGTGTATAGTCTTGCCATTCCACTGCAGTTCGGTATCGATCAGAGGTCGCCATGTACGGAAAACATAGTTCCGCCTCTGTCAAGGCAACCCAGGCAGCTTGTTTTACAGACTGCTGGGCAGGAGCACCTTTTTCTTTCCGCTTGGCAGCGTTGGTATTAAACCTTAATTTCCGAGCTCGCTCTCGGTCTCGGATTATCTGCACGGTTCGGGGTTGGAAAATACCTTGCCTTTGTTTTCTCAGCTGTTCGAACAGTAGCACCTGAGAATTGCCAGGGCATTTGGCATTGCATTGATGCTCCGATATATACTCTTCCAGCAAAGGCTTACTTTTTGGGACAGTGATGCAATGCAGGTTAACGAAACCTGTAAGATGTTCAACACTGAAGTGACTGAAGAGTGAAACAAGCCCAGCCAGACTAGAAGAATGAACGGCGATGTATTTGACGTCCATGTCAGCCAGATGAATGCGGGTCAGAGTGCTGTCAGTAACGGTTTCGCTGAGCTCAAAGTCCTTGTTCAGCAAATAAGTGCTGCAGAACTGGGTACCATCGTCAACATCGACCAAGATCTCGTTGGAAATGCTAGAGGCAGAATGCGAAGGTTGTCCATGCACTGAACAGTGGGATGATCAACGTCCATAGGCATCAGTACAGTAATCTCTTCGATAGTTTTAAATAGACCTTGTCGTTTGCGGGGAATTTTAGAAAAAGCTATACAATATGCCTGCCCAGGAAATTTGTCCGAGCACCTGTGCCTCATTGGCTCTTGGACCATGACCGGTTTTCTGGGCAGCTCCTTGACACGATGGGCATGCAATGACTCAGGTGAGCCATAGTCAATTGGGTATAGTACGACACAAACTTCGAAATTTCATCACACGTACAGGTGAGCACATGTCCGTCGAAATTGCTAGGAGAATCCATCCCGATGAAATCATAGGAAGCATTAAGAGTAAACGTTGAGACATCAGTCTCAGAAATGGAGACTTCTCAGTTATCAAAGACTATGTGAAGAGACCCGGCTACGGTGGGCGTGTGTACTGATTTCCTTCTATTGTTTAAACATCTGAAAATGAGTACATTACTGTAGCCAGGGCAACTCGGAGAACATGCATGTTGATTTATGCCCATCATCTTTGAGCCTCTTGTGCTGTCAGTCTCCTTTATTTGATGACACTCAACTAAGGCCGATAAACCTGACAGATCCAGATAGTGGAACAGTTCACAAAACTTGCGAATGTCGGTACAGGACACCGCAATCTCATTGTCTTCCCCATTCACTGATCGAGGAGGCACGTCTGAACACACAGCAACCAAGCCATACCAAACATTCAAGGTAGATGTGGTGATCAAATTGACATCAAGCTCTGATGGTTTCTGAACGTTGGAGACGTCACACTGAGGCACGAAGCTCTCGCGGTCGACGATCTCAGGAAAGCCAATGATGATCACGTAAGCTACAACATCGGGTACTAACACAGCCAAACTGATCTGCAGTGTGGCCTCCACAGCTGCAACGTTGGCCAGCACACAGACTTTAACAAACATTGGACATTGAACATCAGTTGATTCCTCATTGTAGGTACTACGAACAGGGGCATCTACGTAGGTGAACACTAAGGGGAAGATGTCAGATTTGAGGCAAGCGGGAAAGGAACAGCGTATGTACATGGCAACGGATCGACCCTGATGTCAATCAGGCGGCGTTTTCCCAATGCAGCCGAGGACGGACCCGAGGAAGGCGCTTGGACAGAAATGAGTAACAATCGTTCCGTTCAAAAGAGGCATACCTTCCGAGAGCGGTTGGTCGAAAGTGGGCGTTGAAGGAGTAGGAATGACTGAGAAACATTGAGACCAGAAGGACAGAAGCCTCCGAGCATTACCTGCAGCAGCGGCATGGAAACCGGGAGGGGCAGATGCGGGCACGTTAAATGTGACACGAAAATCGGCGTCGTCCATGAGAAGAAATGAGCAGTCATCAGGCAATAGGTTGTGCCTTGGGACATCGTCTTCGGGAAGCTCTTCAACGGAAGGCGAGCGGCGGCTGGAGACTGCGCTGGACATGCAGGATAGATCGGGTGGAGGCTTCAGAGTAAGGTGGGCAGTGGTTAGGCGAGACGATGAGAGAGCCGAATAACGGTGGAAACCGATCAAGGTCCCCGACTCGAGATCAATACCATCACGGGTTTACCCGAACCTGCAAATCGGTAACACAGACAGCGAGCCGCAAATTGGAAATGCAAAGAGAACAACCCGTAACGTTCCGTGATAGTCCCGAAATGTTACGGCTGCTATGGGCAAGATCATAAATCTCGAATTCCGACTTTCAGACCTGGGAACCTACATCGGTACCAGGAGCTACGCAAAACTGTGGTAAGACGTTCACTAGAGCAAAAAATACTTACGGAAAAGACGGGAAACACGCATAGAGATGACGGTAACCGGTCTATTTGTTGGCGGGTTTGAGACGCATTACGGTTATCAAATCCTAGCCTAGCGGAGGGGATGAGTCGGTTTTAACCTTCTCAGGTTAGTACACCTGTCAATGTCATACATTGCATAGTTCATTCGGGTGGATAATGTCCCTCAGGCCTAGAACCAGCCGTCTTACCAGCGCTGCCGCATGCGGCCGCCGTATCTGGAATCTGGATCTATGTGACTTTTCTTTCCCTCGACCACTCTTGCTCGCGGGAAAAGGTGTCGTTATCGGGCGGGCGCCTCTTCCCAGTGACTGAATCTGAATAGGACTTGAGTCTTGAAAGAGACGGTACTCGCAGGCGTCCCGGCCCTGTGGACTCAAAATTACACTTAGCACATTGATCGCACTCAACCGGTTGACCGAAGTGCTGAGAAGTGTCAACGCGCCGAAGATCTATCTATTCTGGTGCGGAGCCTCGAGGCCGGCGATAGCCCACAGACGACGCCTGAAGAAATATTCGATCGGATGGTGGCGTGAACGGGACCCAGTACCAGGGGTGCAGCCATGTCGACGTCACAAACCCCGAAGTTCTCTCGTGCCACTGACCTAGGCTCCGCGTAGAATACCACCCCCAGGCTCCGCTCAAGTGCGCGCTTGATTTGAAATCATTTGACCTGTCCATGATCATTCAGGCTGACCTGTCGTTCGGAAGAACCCGCACTGGCAGGGCGGAGTGGGTATATAACGAGCTCGATCTCCTAAGGGCCTCCTGTTCCCTCGTTCTCAGATGGCCACAGGTTTTCCAATGAGCACACCCATTCCGGTGAGTTTAAAATTTCCGCCTGATGCCAGCTTACGTGTTCTGTGGGCAGCGAGTTACTCCCAAAGACGACGAGGACGCAACCTCGAAGGGCCAGGCGAGTGACCTTGATAATCCAGAGGTTGCGAAGGACTTGTGGTCCTTCTATCTTGAAGATGCCAACGAGCGCGCACTTGCGAAGGCAGGAATGTGGAACGGACATCTGGGCGCCTTCCTGCTATTTGTAGGAGCTCTCGTCCTCGCCCTCGTGCCCATTGAATACTGATATTACCTTCCACTGAAGGCAGGTCTGTTTGCGGGGGGTAGTCACCTCGTTCGTAATCGACAGTCGGGCGGGCTTACAGCCTGATCCTCAAACAACTTTGCTCACAACCATCTCGGACACGCTCTCCAATAGTACCACAACCGCGAGTGGCGGCGTGCCAACTACCACTGTGGCGATCAATTTCCTCTGGTTCATCAGCCTCACTTTCACGTTGATCAGTGCTCTCGCGGCTGTGTTGGCCCAAACATGGCTTCTCCAGTTCGGTTTATCATCACCACTGAAGGGCTTCAAAGGAGCAAAACGGCGGTGGATACATGACCACAAGGCCGAGAAATGGCGTCTTCACAGGGCCGTGGCGTGGATCACGGTCCTAATTCAACTCGCACTGCTCTTCTTCCTGGTTGGGTTTACATTGCAGGCTGTCGTCGACCATCGAGCGATTGGATGGACCGTACTTGCTCTCGTTGGCGCGACCGTTCTTCTCTATATCGGTGTTACCGCATTGCCGTGGCTGTTTCCAGATTCTCCCTTCCGAACACCTCTCTCAGATCTAAGCTCCAGAAGCCGAGGCTTCGACGACTCTGATTCTTTAGGAACACCTTGGGACGGATCCCCAACAAACTCGTTTCAAGCTTCCCTCACGGATCTTGTCGCAACTCCCAGCGAAGATCATGTTCGACTGGGAATATGTTCTTCGGTCTTGACGTACTCCTCGAAGAGCCCCAGCATCCGAGCTGCAGTGATGGAACTCACCAGAGATAGAATGGCTGCACAGCATTCGAAATGGCTTGTCGAATTCCGGCTCGCATCCGTCCTGTCCGCTCGCATAGCAGAACTGGCGTATCTTCAGGTGGCGACGAATCTCGATGTCGATGAGCGCCTCGAGCAATACCTGCGCGTAGTCTTATGGATGGTTTCCGGACGGAGTGTACTGGACGTTGCGGACGGATTTTCTCCGCTTCTTACTCAAGGCGGTGTGTTGCTCGCTTTGGATGAACTGCCTCGGGGGTGTCGTGCGGTCGCTTTTGGAATTCGCGCCCATCTTCTTCTTGCTAAGTGCGGCCACGACAAAATCGTGCCAACCGAATGGAATGCATTATTTGAAAGCTTAAAGCCCGATTTTGCCCTCGCTGTCTTCGGCGCCGCGATTCGAGGCCTGGAGAGTTCTGAGAGCAGTCTCCCTCGGCATCATAGTCTCTCTCAGGACTGTGCATGGATGCTGGCGATGGGCATTGGAGCGAATCGCTTCTTCACGGAGAATCTTGCCACTGGCCATGCCGCCAAGGACGATCCCAGGGATGTCCGAGTGATACAGGTTCCGCAAGATCCGGTTCACCTTGTTCAAGTGTTTTTGGAACAGCTCGGTGAGTATTGGTCGTTCATTCAACTGCACCATCCTGATCGTATTAACGTATTATAGCAAAAGCGTGGAAAGCTTCGATGTGTACAAAAGCCATCCGACTATTGGAAGGTAGTCGATTCGATGAACAAATGGCCGGCCTCCGCGCGCTGTCATATCTCGCAGAGAACAGTAAGCAGGATGTCTCTGCACCTCCGAATCCGATTGATTTGAGGACGTTGCAGAGGAATTTGGGGAAGCTGTGACTGACGCGGTACCAGACCTCATCAACGCCTTTAAAACGGTAGACTGGCATACTTCCGTTGCTTGTCTCGAAAAGCTATCTGAGATGTACCGGCATGGTTAATGGGTGTTCTGGTATTCTGTCGCAAACTCTGATATCTTGCAGAAACATTTCGCGAGGCAATCACTGGAATATTTCCAAAGATTATCCCTCTTCTATCCGATCCGGATGAGCGTGTTCGTAAGGCCGTGCTTGAGCTTTCGAGTCTTATAAAACAGGGTGAGCTTCGCAATCGGCGTGTTCCGCGTACTATGATTCACTTCTCTTCAGATGACTTACTCCGTACCGTGGAGAGCTTTGTCGAGGACCTCGATGCTTCTGACTGGCGCAGACGAGTAGGAGGACTTCGAGTTCTAATTGAGCTTATCGCTACGAGTACGTCGGGTATCACCTATAAACGTGATGTGAACCCTGATCATTCATCTGCAGGAAGAATCAACGACATCATCGAGGGCGCACTGCCGAGTATCATAGCGTGCCTGGATTTCGGAGATGAGGATGTCCGTTTTGAGGCGGTTCTCGCTGTGCAGGAGCTTGCCAAACAAGGTTGGCCAGGATTTGAATGAACATTCCTCGCTCGCTGCTTACTCCTTACTAGACACTTTTCAACGTGCCATTAACGACAACATTCTCTCTATCATTAATCTTCTGTCGGACGAGGACCCCGGAGTCCGCCGTGCAGTAGTTAATCTTTTATCTACACTTGCCGGAAAAGGTTTGCTCCGTTGGCCTGCGCTCGTTCTGGGGGTAATTTTCTTTATTTTCTTTAGATGTGTTTAACGCGGCGCTAAACCGTAACTTTATGACCATCGTGACCGACAATATTACATCGGAAAAATGGTTTGTGCGTAGAACTGCGCTCTGGGTATTGCGTGGCCTTGTCCAAGCGGGTGAGTTAGCACAGTGAAGCCTTCTTCCCGTCGCTGCATAACCATTCCTAGGTGGATTTGTTGGTGCACTGAAGAAGACGTTCGGGGATCTTCGGGACAGCCTTCTCGACCCGGACGAACACGTCCGCGAAGCAGCACTCGAAGTCATGGCGGTAGCCATCGAACATGGTACGAAATACAGCATCCTCTTCCGGACCTGTGATTGAGTGAGTCCGGGTTAGATGAATTGGCAGCCTTGATCAAGTTAGCGATACCTCAAATTGTGACTCTGTTCGAAGATGAAGAGGAAAATGTCCGGGTCGCCGCTGTGGGACTTTTCTCCTCTCTTGCTTCGGCTGAACGAGGTAAGAGCAATGTGCTCCTCTGTTGTTATCAACGTGAACTCCTTTTCTCAGAGGTCTTTCACGATGAAGTCAAAAATGCTATACCGAAGATGCTGTCTGGGCTGGATAGTAGCTGGAGAATGCAAGTCGCCACACTGGAGACACTGTCGGGTACTGCAACAACGGGTTCGTTCAATTTTGCCACACATCACCGCCATTCATCATTCATAACACTTCCAGACACATTGTCTCAAACGATCAATGACACTGTGCTGGACGAAATTATCTGTCTTCTATCCGATCAAGATACCGATGTCCGTGCTCAAGTCCTGAAGGCCTTGACAGGCTTAGCTTCACATGGTGTGTCTTCTCTCTTGCCCCGGTAACATGAACCTTGAAGACATTATGATCGACCTACAGAAATATTTCGGGAGAAGATGCAGACCGCTATTCGGGGTATGTATAATCGGTTGGGAGACTATGGGCAGATTAGACAGGCCGCACTTCAGACCTTTGTCGTGTTTGCAGAGCAAAGTCAGTCTTTACTTAGTCCTCTTGTTACCCTGACATGACATCGATATCTACATAGAGCTCTTCACCGCTTCGGATACCGACATCGTTTCTCACATCATCTCACTTCTATTTGACGGCGACACAGATACAAATCCCCTTGTACTGCGAATTTTATCCATCGTCATGGAGCAAGGTTTGTGCATTCATGAGATATTTCCAGTCTTACACGACATCTGTTCCTCCAGAGTGTGCAACCACCAATGCCAAAAGATCAACCATCTCCGTCGTCCAGAAACTATTATTAGATCGTGACTGGCGTGTCCGTCTTGCGGGGCTTCGGGTTCTGCATGGCCTGTCAGAGCAAGGTATGGTTGGTGATGCATGCATTAATGAACGGGCTAGATTCCTCGCGTCTAGATGTGCTATACAAGCAACTCAATGTTGCAATTGTCGACATCAGAGATCGTCTCTTTGACTCATCCGAGGACGTAAAACTAGCTGCCCTGGAGACGGTGTTCAAATTCACTGCCAATGGTCAGCCAAATATTCGTGCAGTCACAGGTATCTGAAGATAATCTATAGGCAAATTTCTCAGTGGCGACATCCCCGATGTGCCTGCCGTCATTTGCTCTCTGCTTGCATCAGACACTAAGGATATTCGTCTTTCCATGATTCACACCCTGTCTGCCCTAGCGTCGCAAGGTATTTCCCATGAATTCTCCGGAATGATCAACTCAATGTCAGAATAGTGGATTTTCACTCAGCACTCGATGAGACAATTCCGACCATGATCAAACTCCTGACCGATAGGAAAGATGAGGAAACTCAAGTCGCAATGATTGAGACTGTTTCCAATCTGGCAAAGACAGGTTTGCCTATTCAATTACTTGTTCATGTTGATTGAGCAGTTGTCTTATAGACCAGTTTCGGAGACGTAACACCTTGTCCGATGCCGTTCGCCAAGTTGTGCGGCTAGTTTTAGACCCACAAATGGAGGTCCGTGGAGCCGCACTGAAGGCACTCGTAGTCATATCTAAACAGGGTAAGCTTGCTTGTGTGCATCTTGTTTGTGCTCATCATATTTGTTGCAGAGATCTTCTTAGGAATTGTCACTGATTCACTACCGGGACTTGTCGCTAATGTCTGTGAGGATGAGATAGCGCCCATTGAGAATGATGATGATGGACTCCATGTTGAGGTCCTCGAAGTATTGGCTGGCCTCTCACGGAGTCAAGGTCGGGGATCTTCTTGATCTGTGCATGTCAAGAACTCAGAACTGATTTCAGACATCTTTCGATCTACAATTCGGACCCAGCTCCCCAGATCCTACAGTCTTACAGCCATGAATAAGGGCTGGCCCACCCGTGTTGCATTCATCAACTTGATGTCCAGTCTCAACGTAAACGGTGCGTTGCTTATGAGGTACCAGCACCTAGTACTGATTCCTTGGTAGACGCGCAAGGAAAGGTCATTGACCAGATGGTTCCTGATTTGATTGATGCCTTGCATGATGATAGCCATAAAAACAACCGCTTGGCCGGAATTCGGTTTCTCTCAAAACCTGGGGTCCAAGGTCAGGTGTTTCGATGAATGACTTCCGACCCCAATTTTATGCAATTGCACTTCCTAGGAATAACACAGGATTCTCTGCGGCGTCTTGTGCCCGCCGTTTTCAAGTTGCTGTCTGATTCCGATCAGGATCTTCGTCTTGCAGCACTGAAAGTATTGCCACAACTGGTGAAACGAGGTCTGTCCACTGTTCCCCGATGCGTGTGGAGACATGAAGACTGCCCAAGATGTGTTTCATGAGGAAATAAATGTTCGTGTTCAGCCTCTACTGGAGGTACTGGTCTGGAATGACCCGAAAACACGTGTCACATCACTGGAAATGTGGGCGCTACTTGCACAAGACGGTAAGTCAAAACAGCACCAGTAACCCGCAAGCCTAACGAGAGCTTGATAGGAACATTTGACGACATAGTCAACACTGCTGCTCCAAAAATTGCAGCATGCTTGAATGATCAAGATGAGGATGTGCGACTTGCAGCACTTGCTACATTTTCCCAGTTCTCGAGAGAAGGTATCTTGTGACACAGGCGTTCTTCGCAGAAACTTACAAACCTCACAGATGCTTTTCATTTTGCTGTACAGGATGTCGCCCCAAACATAATTTCTGGGTTGGACAGCACCAACTGGGCGACCCGACTCGGTGTACTCGTAACACTGAAGAAATTTGCCGAAAATGGTGAGGTGTCCCAGTAATTTGGCTGCAATGACTGACTGTATGAAATAACCTATAGATGCCTTCAGCGACATGATCAGCAGCATTGTTCCGAAGATACTGAACTCATTGGAAGACAAGGATGAGGCCGTTCGATTTGGGGGCCTGGATATATTGCTAACTCTCCTCGAACAAGGTCAGTCAGCGGGATTTCTGGTGCTCCATACTGAAAACCCGGATCTTCCAGATATATATCATGGTGCAATCGGTGCCTTACACGCGTCCTGTATTTCAAAAGTAATAAAGCTCTTGTCGGACGTCCACAAACGCATCAAAATTGGGGCTGTCCGACTACTTCCGAAAGTTCTTCAAATCAGTAACCTTTCATGCTGTCTTTGGTCTTGTAATCCACTAACTTTGTCATCTGTAGAGAGATCCTTGGCAAGCAGTACCAGTGACGCAGTCTCGCCGATCTTGTGTCTTCTTGCCGAAGACAGTGACATATGCATTGCTGCACTCGAAGCACTTTCAACCTTGGCTGCACAAGGTTTTTGTGCCTCCCCCCCACTCCCCCGCGTCCCGATTGCTGAAACCTGCGCCTAGACATGCAGGATACTGTGCATATACTTGCCACTTTACCTCAGATCCTACAGCTGCTGAAACCGGAAGAGTCTGACCACAATCTAGGCACGGCTGTGCTTCATGCAATATCAGCATTCACCACAATAGGTTGAGCAAGATTCAATGCAGTGGTCGATCCCTAGACTAACTTGGTCCAAGTAGATTCGTGTGCTGACACGATTACGGCTGTGCTCCCTAAGATCGCCTCGATTTTTAGAGAGACTGATGACGAAGACTACCGTGAAGCGGCAGCGCAAGTCTTTGTAGCATTTGCAGAAGGTCAAATAAAGATTTTACATTGATTTATGGGGCACACAAACTAACCAATTGTTCTGAAGCCTCTCCCGCCACAGCAAATAATTTCATATTGCCATTGCTTATGCCATTGTTGAACCATGTGGACTCGGCTGTTCGCGTTGCTGTGCTAAACATGTTGTCACAATTGGGGAAACCTGGCATTACAGGAAATGTCTTGGACTTCGATTCACCCCTCGTTTTCTCGCTTTTGGAGGACTCGGATGATGATGTCTGTATTGCGGCCATTAATACAGCTGGTTTGTGCCATTTGTTGTCCCGTGGTAGCGACTCACGTTTCATATCACGGCAGTGTCCTTGCATGAGCAACCTGAGCTTCTCAAGGATGACCAGAAATTCCTCGTGGCTATTCAACGTGCCTGGAAAAATATCTTGGCCGACCTGGAGAAGCTAGATCCGAGTGGTGGCAAGGCAATACTTGAAAAGCTACCCAAACTGGGAGAATATGGTTTGTCCCTTGCCTTCAGTGTTCGATTTGAGCTCACCCGAGTAGTCTGGGCCCTTGATGACACCCAAGTATTCCGCATCGTCAATGCGCTAAGGCATCAATGCCAGGCCGACTCGGCCCAGCTGCAAATTCACGGCCTTCGTACAGTCTCAAAATTGCTTGATAACGGTCAGAAACGGCAGATTCGTCTCGGCATGATGGCTTACTATGGCTTAGACATGTTTCGAGATGAGAGCCGCCTCGTAAATGCTGTCCCCAAGATGAAAACATTACTGGCACCCAAACGACGAGGCATTCGAGTCGCAGTTGTCAAGAATTTGTTAAAATTGGCCAACTATGGTAAATGTCCACATTTTTTCTTGCAAAGGCATCTTTCATACAGTCCCACAGAGGAATTCCGCCAACAGATTGGGCAGGAAATTGTTGAAATAATTGCTGTCCTCAGAGACAGTGACCCAGAAGTCCGTGCCGCTGGGCTAAAATTACTATCAAAGCTAGCTCGTGAAGGTTTGGTATCCGTCCCATAAATGTGAATATAAGTAACAGTTTTGTTTATTGTCAGGAAGAACTCTGAACCTGGACCGGATCAAGGCCAATCTGAGCTTGCCTCCGCTGTTGAAGCTGCTTCAGAACCACAAGACCCGCGCAGATGCGGCGCTACTGATAACTTATCTGGCCAGCGACAAAACAAGTATAATAATCGTGTCAGCATACTAGGTTCTGACACAAGTAATTTACAGTACGCGCTGAGCTTCTGGCTAACATTCTTCCTTTACTTCGCTCCAAAGCCCCAACCCTCTTATGGGGCCATTTGCTCTTATTCAGGAGTCTTTTGGAACATGGTAAGCGTATTCAGAGCGATGTCACCTCTGGAGTGTGCTCACATATCTAATCGCGATCCAGATGTAGTGCGCATTGAAGAATCAGATCTGCAATTTGTGCTTTGCTTGATAACTTCCAAACATGCTGAAGTTCAAGACTATGTGCTGAATTACATGGCTTTATATCTCCACCGCTACCTAGGCAGGTGTTTCTTGATCCTTCTCAACATATACACCAATCTCTAACCAGAAACTTGGATGTCCGCCTGGGCATTCCCGCATTGGATTACGTCCATATTTTCGTCGGTTTCAGTGCGGTCTAGATAGCTGTTTCCTGCGAATGTCGTATTGTAGTTAGTAGTGAACCCTATGGTACTTCCAGCTGATCCAACAAGCCTGCCACCGAGCACGCAATGAGACTTCCTATGGCCCGCGGTCGACACCTAGTCAGCATGGTCCAGCGGGTGCTCCGGTATGGCACATATACTGTCCAAAAATTACTTGACACACAACTCAGCTGTTTACAAGGTCGCGGATTCAACACCTCTTAAGTGTCCTATGTGTATATAATACATGAATCCCGTCTCTTTTCTTTTGTGTTATTCTCTCCCACGTACACCACCGTACTCCACATCCACCTACCTTCTTATTGCGGATTTGATTCATGCCGGACCGCGCATATACTAGCTCTGATTTGTTAGTCCTCAGCCCAAAAATATTGCGGGCACTTTACTCATTTAGCCCTTGCAGTGTCGGACCGAAACGCGCCGATTTCGTCCAAGACTGGTAAGCTCTTAAATGTCGTTCATAGGTGCTCCCAGTCCGCTTTCCCTCCTGACCTTTTGCGAGGTGAGTTTGATGAAGAAGATGAGATCTAGCCTCCAGAGCGCTGTAAGAAATCTTTTGAGCATCTGACATCGAGGAGGCGAAAGCGGCATCACTGGGAGTGGGAGTGGGAGTGGGAGTGGGATTTGTGTCAGAGGGTGAAGGACTACTAGTAGAAGCGCCGTGTAATTTAGAGGATCCGGAGCAAACAGAAAGCAGTTGAGTGCTGCATGTACGAAGATGCGAGATTCAAGATGCCAGGTGAAATAGGTAAAACCCTTGAGAGCTTTGAGAGCCTGCCCGAACCCAGACACAGCGACGGGGAATGAGAGAATAGGGGAAGATGAATGGTGGCACGGCCACCTGGTGTAATCATTATTCTAAGTTTAATCGCGCATGGGGGGGGATATATTATACTCGCGTGGTCCACAACATGAACAGTGAGTTTACAGAAGACAAACGGGTAGTACTGTTAGGGTGTTTATCCTTCTAGAATTCTACAGGATGTCAACTGAGCACAACACCATTCCAGGGGGTCGATCACACAAGACGCTGGCTCACAGTGACTGGCCGGCTGTTGAAATGGCTGGACTTCCGGTTATAACCCAGTAGGACCTAACCACGAGCGGCAGACGCAAGTATACGGGAGGAGGGGCCCTCCTCCCAGGTGAAAATCCCCGGTATCCACCAGTCAACAGAAAGCTGTCGTATGTCTTCCCTTTGCAGAGTGCATGCGAGACCACAGGTCAGCGTGTTCAACTTCCGAAGAAGGTCCGCAGCTGACAATAAAACCAGTCTCGTGGCCTGAAAAAGGAGTATAATTAAAAGGAGGTGGGTCTTGACAAAGCTTCCAGTCTTGAGTTAAGGGAACAGTTGAACTGCGCACTATGCGGCGAAGAAATATCAAATTGAGATTGATGCTAAGTCCGCAACATTGGTTCGCAAACGAGAAGAATTGGGGTCGCATCGAAATTCTTCTGGACATCGAACGCGAGCTTTCCGAGTAGTGGAGTAATCTCCCTTCGAGCAAGGAGACCTTTGAACAGTTGCAGCGCAGACTGGCTGATTTGGGCGATGATCCCTGGCAGCTCTTGGTCCACTTTGTTCGTGAAAACACTCCGGGGCTCCACTAAGTCAGGGTGATCGCATACAAACATTGCATGCGCAGGGTCTTCTATGTGCACGTAGCAAAAACGGCAGAGGCGCCACTCTTTCGGGACTACGGACTTTCTGCGTTGCTTCCAGCGTCGGCGCTCGACAGTCAAGCTATGGCTGGAGAGAATCATGCGCGTCAAAGCTTGGCGGTGCTCTGGCGCTTTGATGCGCAGGTAGTGGCGGAAGTCCAGGGACTTCTTAACCAATTTCCCTGAAGATGAGGCTATCTCGAGTCGTCCCGCCAGCATATCTTTCACCCGAGAGGATGAAGCGATTGAGTCGTCGATCCAGCTCTCCATGGACTTCTTCACCTCCCTCATGGCTTGCTCTACTGTATCAACATTGAGGTTGGGGTAAATGTTCAATTCGACTGGAATGTAGAGGCGAGCGAGGACAATCCGGAGGTCGTTAATCCACGAAATCTTTTTTTCTCTGGCCAGGGACAGTGAGTCTTGGAGTGTGAGTGATGCAGGTCGCTTAACATCCAGTTCCAGCAGGTAGCGCAGATTTTTCAGAGCCAAGTATACCCACCTGTACTCAATTGGCCAGATTCCTGTCTCCGAAAAAAGCACGACTCGTAGGCACCGCGAACCAACTCCAAGCATACGGCGTAAAAATCTGCATTGCACCTTTTCAAGTAGCTTGAGGCTTTTCAAATCCACATCCAGGCATACATCACATCCGGATGTAAGGTGCGTGTCGACTCGTGCCATGTATAAGGTCCTCGTCTCCCACACAGGTAACGAGCCAACGAAGCGGTCGAGTCCATGCAATGCATTTCCAATTTTGGTCGCTTTTTTTGACTTGACTTTATACTGTTCCCTCCAGATGTTCTTCGTGCAAGTTTCGAACCAGACACCCAGGTAGGGTGCTTTTTGAACATGTTCAATCATTTTCCCCCCCATGCTGAAGCTTGGGTAGGATTTTTGTCGCGTGCCAAAAATTTGATAAACAGATTTGGTGATCGATGTCTCACAGCCGTTGTCGTTGGCCCATATTTGAGACCCTGTAAGATGACACTGGAAGCCCGTAGGTCCTTCTGATGTTGCAAGAATGTCGTCGGCATGTTCGACATTGGTGATTGACACACCATTTAGCTTGATGTCTTCTGGATGACCGGCTAGGAGAACATCGGACATGAACAGATTCCAAAGGTGCGGGGATCCCGGGTCGCCTGTGAGAATTCCAAGGAGAGATTGAAAAACTGCAGCGTATCGGCCGTCTAGGCGGACTAAATACCGGATGCGATCGTACAGCATCTTCAGCCATTCTATTATTGGGCCAGCGATTCCCATCATTGCAAGTTTAACCCATAATGTTGGACGATCTGTTCCGGGGAAGGCATTTTTCAGATCCAAGTAAGCAGCATATAAAGGTCTGCGTTCCGACTCTGCTTTCTCAATGAGGCAGATCAGCACAAAGACATTATCATTTGTCCTAAGCTCTGCTTGAAATCCGTTTTGTGTTACCGGGATGACACCGATATCTTCGGCACCTTTGCGGATCCTCCTGTCGATGATCAGGGTAAGCATTTTGAGCATGCAGCATTCAAGGGCGATAAGTCGATAGCTTGAGGGGTCCGCAGCGTCTTTGTCTTTTTTTAATATTCAAATCAGAAGCGAGATTAGCCAGAGACGAGGGGCTCTTTGTTGTTGAGGCAGTACAAGAATAATTCCAACAGTTTCTCGTTGGGTATTGCCAGACACTCAGCGTAGGAAAAGAGATCAACTCCCACTGCCGTGTCGAGCCCGTGAGTCTTAATGTGCAGCTTCATTGCTTCAATTTCCTCGATCGTTATAGTCCTTGTATAAGATTGTCGCGGTGAACTATCGCTGGGATTCTGAGTAAGCTGGCTTGTCATTCTGGCATTGAAAGCAAGCTGTTCCGAGTTGAACTAGACCGGTGTAACTGCCGGGTAATTTAATCGTGCCTCGAAGTCATCGGACAGAGCCTGAACAGTCACTTTGGCCTGCCTTGGGTGTGGGTCGGTCCGCTTGCATATAAACTGCCACGTATCGTACTCTGTCTTGCAAGCCGCGAGTTCCTTGCGGTGAAGAAGTTGCAGTTCGTGGACCTTCGCTCGACCCCTATGACTTCCGTACGCCTCCTCTCCGGAAGTGTCATCCTCATCTGTTTTCCACGGGTTCACGTGTAGACCTTTCGTCTCCTGCTCGCTGGATCCGTTCCATGAAGCTCACTGCAGTCCCGATCTGAATTTGCAGTCGATATTTCCAGGAACGATGACGCCGGACGAGGGGTCTTTGTCGCGCGCTTCGCCAGTACATATGTTTCATGTTGGGACTGATTCAAATTTATTGCTTTTGATTCCACATGTACAAAGCACGTTTGAGCGTGCCTCTTCGTGAGTAGCTTAACCAGTGCCTTGAAAATATCGGGATTGGCCCCAGGCCATCCAAGAGACATATTTTTAGCTGCAGAATAACAGAGTTGGCGGATGATCATCTTCGACGTGCAAAAAACGAGAGTGGTATCCGACGGAGCTAGTTTCACTGCTTCATGGACACCGAACAGGCGCGCTCTATCAGCCGTTAGGCGGCCTGGTCCCGGTACGCTCAAGGACAAATTCATAGGGGAACCTGGTCCGCAGAAAATTCCTGCCCCAGCGGTATGGGGTGGGGCATTCACGGCACCTTCAACGTAGATATGGGTGGGCCGAGTAATTGTTAAAGGAAATCCATAGAGCGAGTCCAAAGCTTGATCATCAGCCTGCTTCGAGTCCATGGTAGCTTGGTACATTGCATCGATGATTGTGGAACCGTGGAAAAATACACAGCTTATACAAATCTAATTCTTGAATAACAGCGCGGCCACGACTATTGTCTTCCTTGTCACTGGAAAGTCTTTCCCAGATTTTTGCCCACTCGACGCCGCCGAAGGAGGCCTGCAGCGCTGCCATACGCGCATTGAGGTCGGCCAGAAGTGCAATGGGTTTATCCCGGCTTACTGAGCAGATTGCAACTGTCTCCCAGAGTTTCTGCATAGGTTCTACGTCGGTCCAGCCCTCCCACCTAGAAGTCTGAGGCGGTATATATGCGCCAATGAACCAGGCAGATTCCATACCCAGAACCAGAATATCGGGAGAGCTAAGCACAGACTTTGAAAATTTGAGGGTATCTCGTATGAGCAGAGCCACTCCCCCGCCACGTCGTGCTCCATTTAATAGTGGTTTCCGGGACAACAAGAGTAGGATGTAACCGGGCGGCACATCGACAGTGTCTTCTTCGCCAGGGAGCAAGTCTCCGCAAAGAACAGAATGTGATAGGGCTTCAAGAGCGCAATAAATTCGTTGCTTGTGAGTTTGAGTGTGAACTGATGGAATATATTCCAGTACATGACTTTAATTTGGGCACCGGCAACGTTCTGAGTGGTAGCAATCCCAGCACCGTTTGCGCGGGTTGCGTTTGACAACCGGAGTGGCTGTTGAGATTGGCGGCTGCGCTGAATCTGCCACCGTTCTTACCCATCCGTTGTTGATTTTTGTGAGCCGCACGATCGGGATCCACTGCTAACTTGATTTCCTGAGGGCACGCTGCACGCATAATGGGCTGCGACAGCATTAATTGGAGAAATGGCGGTGATGTGTACACATCGGTCTTTATCTGCGATGAAATATTTGGCCGTGAACATCACCATCGTAGATATGGACATTAAGATCCAATAAACGTCGACACGGGTGGCTAACGTGAGTACGAATAGTAGCGACGAAATAAACACCGCCTTGGTGATTACGAGTACTTATGTAATAAGGATCGTCTCTTTCATATCTCGGGGGACCTTAATTCGGGTCAGTGACAAAAAACTGTGAGGTACTTTTTAGTGGCTGTGTGAAGTCGTTTTTATCGCTTTATTAGAAAAAAACCTAGTGAATTTAGTGGCTGAGTATTGTACATGTTTACGTACTCGGGGAAAAATACCCCCTACTCGGTGAAAAATAGCAACATGCGCAAACAATGCAAAAAAAAATTTTGTCATCGCATTCGGAATGATCCGACAGATTTTGCATCACGTTACGCGGGCATGAGTTTACGGCCGCTCGACGTCTAGAAAGACTTGTGCAGCACATTTTTTATGATTGTCCGCTACTTCGCTGTGTGTTCGCGTGCACATCTCCATCTTATGCTGACTAAACTCGCTTCTAGGGCTGTTCGCCGTGCCCGTGACGGGCACGGCCGTCGTTTCGACGGGTGAGTGACGGGCCCGAACCATTACCCAACGGTCCGTCGAGTGATTGAAAAATTCTTCGACGAGACGGGACGGGTGACGGGACGGCCGTCACGGCCAACGGAACGGGCTCGGTTATGCGAAAGTTAATGCACCGATGTAAGTAGAGCAGAAAGATGCTTTAATTCACCTCAAAGTTGCAGTTGAATCAAAAGCTTTGAGGAAGTCGAAATTCTGCGTCAACTAGAGCTGAAATTTACGTTTCTGGCTCCAGGAAAGCAGGCCAGCAAGCAAAATGGGACCATTATCGACACTCTGTGTGTATTTGAAGTGCCACCTCAATCGGGAAAGAATATAAATCAAGTTGAATATAACTTATCAAGCTGAAGCAAGAGTTGAAAATCATATGTGAGATGAACCAGATATGGTAATTGATCACCAATCTCGCGGAGAGGCCCAAGAAAGGACAGTATGAGAGAGCTCATGTCTAGCAACCGGTGTGCGAACTTTAGTAGGCAGGGAGCCCATTTTGACGCCAAAATCACCAAATATGTGCGAAGATTTCTATGGTTTTTACGGCCAGACCCGTCACCCGTCAACAACGGTCAACGGCCGTCATTTCGACAGCCGTCAGCTCACCAATCCGTCCCATCGTTTATTTTTTCCAACCACTGATGGAACGGGTCGGATACCCGTCGCACGGAACCCGTTGAACAGGCACGATGGGAACGGCGCACAGCCCTACTTCGGCCATATTCGCGCAACTATTGCGAGGCAGAGAACACGCGCGCAGGCAGAGGTCCGGCGCATCATTGACACAGTGAACGCAACGGGCCAGCAATCCATATATAAAACATTCATTCAGGTGTGGGTGTCCGTCCAGAGTATTCTAATCACGCTCAACTACAGCCTTGGTAGCACCGTTGGTAGTGCAATGACGGAGAAGCCTACATAGACTGCTGTATTTTTAGGTACTGTCCTCGTCAATTTCGACCCCATCTGATGCTTTCTCAAGTCATTTAAACAGAAAATAACAGTAAATTCAAATGGAATCTAGGATAAATTATTTTTGTCTAATGCATTTACCCGTTCCATTAGAAATAACTCTAATGAAATTAGCGGCTGTACAATTGCTCTTGTTTACCTACTCGGGGAAAAAATAGGAGTTACTCGGTGAAAACCAACAAAAAAGTTTTTTGTTCTACCCTGCCGAGGTCCCCTGTTCGGCATTTTCCGTCTTTCACTCCTCTCCGTCACTGTTCCATTGCCTTGATGAGCATTAATGAACATACCTTCGTCTGAGTGCTGTCCAAAAAGATGAGAGACTCCATAACCAACTTGACCACTGGCATGACCTTTGAATCTGGTTTCACTACTCTTTGAATCTATCCATGCTGCTCTTGGCTTGCTGTTAATTTGCCTTACACCGTCAACAGTGCTCCTATTATTGGCTTACGCGTATCCCGATCAGGCGACCGCTCCTTTCTGTCTTCGCTCCCTCCTATAAACTATCTCTCGGCTCCAAGCCTAACGGTGCAATATGGTACCACAACGGAATTTCTCGACTGGTTCCAGTTGCGAACCCGATGGTTTATTACATTCACTACACCTCGGAAACACTGTGATCACTCAGCCTGAAATACTTTGTTCGCGATCCGGACCTTAATGCATGATCATTTTATCCCATGCCCTGGTGAACCACTTCATTTTCATATATTCCAAAAGAAAGAAAAAATTAAGTACGAGTTGCATGCCGGGCACCGCCACGGCCCTTTACCCCAAGTCAAGATCAGACCTAAAGGGGAAGTCCGGGTAGATGCGGGATGGCTTCCAGCGGGTCCGAGTTCTGTGACTGCCCCAAAAACGGATCGGCAGCGCCGCCTTGATGGCGGTCGACATGCCATGCGAGGACCCCGTGTCATGGAGCCCAGAGGCTCGCGCTGACGACAGCTTGAGGGGAGGCTCGAGAGGAAAAATCTTGAAAGTCTTCTGGCAGGTTTGGACCGCAAAGGTGCAGGCTTGGACCGCAAAAGTACTACGCAATACGACGGCTGCTTCGTCGGCACTCATATGCAATGCTGCGTTCTCCGAAGTGGGAGCATGCAGCCCACACGGGATGGGCGGCAAAAACTTGACGTAAACACAATCTTGCTGAGCTCGACTGCCAGTCTTCCGTGCATGCACAACTTGGACTATTTGGTGAGGTACAGCGGCTTGCGGGGCAGGAGCGGGAAACGAAGGCCAAAACTTGATATCGACATGATGGTAAGAGAGGGCCCGCAAAGCCGGTCCCGTGTGTACTGCGACTAATGACCTTCTTGGCAGGTCATCAGCGGATCCTGGTGACTTCACATATACTCTTAGTCTATATACATTCGGCTGCAACACGCTAAGACCTGTAGCACTCTGACTTGTGCTCTATTCAGTTTTAAATATTCAAGGAGTTCCTTTGCGGCAGTGGGCGCCGAATTGGGTTGCAAAACTCTGGATAATGAGAGAAGGCGGGGCTTGTAACTGTCACTCGTCTCGGAGCCCCAGACGAGGGGGCTTTCGGTATGTGCGAATGATCCTGTCTCAGTAACGTGGCGCGGATCAGACCGGACCGTCTGGTTACCGAGACAGCGAATGATCAATATTAATCGATATCGATCAATCTGCGCGCTTTGTTGACTGAGGACTCTGACAGGCACAGCCGAGGCACAACTTTTGCAGGTCTCTTCATGCCATGCATGACCACCAACCCCCTATGGCCAAGAGAAGAAAGCTTGTCGTCGTGGGCGACGGCGCTTGTGGAAAGGTATACGCTCGTCGGTATGGCCTCGAAGATTCTGACGATACTTACTAGACCTGCCTCCTCACCGTCTTCTGCAAAGAGACTTTCCCTGAGGTATGCTCGAAACTCGGTCTTCGAACCTGCCCCCATATACCGTATTCCAGGACTACGTCCCCACATGCTTCGAATCCTGGGTGGCCGATGTCACCGTAGAAAATCCGAATCAAATCGTGGAACTCGCCATGTGGGATACCGCTGCTCAAGAAGAGTACGACCGACTGCGCCCCTTGTCGTACCCGGACGCGCATGTCATTCTCATCTGTTTTGCTGTTGATTCACCAGATTCATTGCATAACGTGCAGGAGAAGGTGCCATTTCTTTATCTCAAGTATTGCCATAACTGTTGACCAACAATTTGCCCAGTGGATTGCGGAGGTGTCATATTTTTGCCCCCGACTGCCCATTATTCTCGTCGGCTGCAAGACGGACCTGCGCCACGACCCGCGCGTCATCGATGCCCTGCGAGCAAAGAGTCAGACGATTGTTACCCACGAGGCGGTGAGCCGCATTACTCAGTCCGCGGCGGATTTGACTGAACGGCGTTGCCCAGGGGATGTCTGCAGCTCGCAGGATCGGTGCTATACGGTACTTGGGGTGTTCTTCCCGCACGGGCGAAGGCGTACATGATGTGTTCCAGCATGCAGCGCGTGCGGCACTGGCGGTCCACCAAAAATTCGATGCCGATCGCAGACGGCTGGGGTGCATGATTTTGTGAAGGGGGCACGACTGGGGTCACAAAGCCCTGACTTGAGACGACGAAATAATCGGTTATTAATGAGCGCATTCTCGTTTGACATGTTGACAGTACTTCGCCGAGAAATCCTCCCTGCCCCTCCTGCCAGTATTATTTCTGACACAGAATCATCGATATCGATTCCAACCGCAAATTACTTCAGCATCCGCAATCGCTCACTGAGAATCCTCATAGCATCTGGTGGGGATTCCCGCCGTATCGGAAATGCTGTGCGGCTGGTAATGAGGAAGAGAAAGTGGCCCCATTGACATACAGCGCCATACAGCGCGGCACGGCGGCGCCGTGCCGGACGTTGTCGAGCGTGTTATTGGCGCGTAGGGGGGCGTGTAAGGAGGCGCGAGCGGAAAGGCGCGGGCGGCACGACGCAGAGGATGCGAGGGCAACGGACCTGAGCGCGCAGAGGGCAGGGCGTCGCGGCGGCAGCAGGCGGGAGCGGCTGAGATGGCGCTGGGGGTGTCGTTAGCGAGATGCACAATGCGGGCGGGGTATCGGCCGGTGGCGGGAGCAGAAAACCCAAGAACCCGGTCGGGTTACGCGTGGGCGGGAGGGGGTGGTGCGGGTTTGATGACAGGGGTGGGTGGGCTGCGCAATTGCTTGGGCATGTTGTGGAGGGCGGGGTGCTGCAGTGGTGGTGGCGGGAGCAGAGTGTGCGTACCGTGTGTTGATGTGACAGCAGCGTGGCACGGCGGCATCGGGCCAGACACTCCCGGAAGGCGTCATAAGCCACGGCCGCGGGTTTTTGCGCCGCATCGTTGGGTTGGGTGCGGCGGCCATTGCCGGCGAGGCCGCGGGCAGATACGGCAGAGACGCTCGTCGCGTTTTTTTGGAGGGTGCGGGCCAATAGGGAGTGCGAGTGCCCGTCTTTGGTAATTCTAATCGGGATTTTGTACCGCATGTAGAATAGATGTGTCATGGGTCTGACTACATGAATACAGTGAATTGCAGGGTACGATCCCTTGAACCGTCCGAACGAGAGTAAAAGAAGGCAATTGGGAAAGGGCGAGACATGGAAAATGGGTCCCACAGTAGGCATGCTTGCTGTTTTTGTAAATGATCGGTTTACGGACGCGATGTTTGGCCTAGCTTGGTGCGACGCGTCTCGGGCCAGGTCACGTTACGCATCCGGATATCTCCGGGCGGAAAAACGAGGAACTCAAGTTGTTCGAAATGACTATTCAACAAGGAAGACGCGTATCTCAACGTCCCACGGCATGGGATCTTTAGCCGATATAAGAACGACCGAGTCGGCGATTCCTCGGAGTTCTCAAGCCCCACATTCCTTCCTACTTTATTCAATCACAAAACATGAAATTCGTACCACGCCTCGCACTCGCACTAGCGTCGCTTCCCCTCTTCCTCGCCTCGCCATCGCCCCCCGAGGGCCACCTTCGCACCGGCACCTGGACCGACGTCGCACCAACCCTCCATGGCCCGCGCCAGGAGCACAGCGTCGTCGCCCTCGACTCTGCTATGTACATCATCGGCGGCATCACCAGCCCCCCGCCCGACGCGCCGTCCAGCCTCCCGACAGTAAACTGGACTCAAGTATACACGCCGCGAACCAACATGTGGCGCGACGTCGCGCCCCTCCCGCATACGGTGAACCACGGCAACGCCGCCACTGTCGACGGCAAACTATATCTTCTCGGTGGGCTCGACGGCACGACTGACTGGGTAGCGTTCCCACAGTCCTACGTGTACAGCCCTGCGGTGGACGAGTGGGCTGCGCTGCCGGATATGCCCGCGGGGACTGCGCGCGGCGCGGCCGCGGTGGGCGTGCACGGACACACAGTTTACCTCGCGGGTGGAGTGCTCGACACCAATCTGATCACCGGCGCGCAGCCCTCCTCGGCCACTGTCAGCGCCTTCAACACGCTTACGCACCGGTGGAGCGCGCTACCGTCGCTGCCTGAGGCGCGTGACCACGTCGGCGGGGCGGTTATCGGTGACATGTTCTTCGTTTAGACTCGTAACCAGTCTGTAACCAATAAGCCGAAAATGTGGCAAGCACTTCGGTGGTTACACCGAAAGTGCTTGCCACAATTTTTCAGCATTTGGTTACAGACTGGTTACGAGTCTATTCTTCGTTGTTGGTGGGCGGGTGAACGGCACAACGAATGTCCGGGGCACGGTCTTCGCGCTGGATCTGAACGCAGTTGGGTTAGGATGGGTCGAGAAGGCGCACATGCCGACTGCACGGGGTGGGCTGAGCACCGCTGTTGTCGGCGATCGGATCTATACGTTTGGGGGCGAGGGGGATGAGAACTTGGTGCCCAACGGTGTGTATGATAATGTGGAGGTGTATTGCGCGGGGGAGGACCGTTGGGAGGTGCTTCCGCCAATGCCGCACCCGAGACATGGGACCAATGCCGCGTTTATTGCGGGTCGGATCTATATCCCGGGCGGAGGGAATGTGACGAGGGCGGGTCTGCAGAGTCTTACTGATTTCTTTAGTCCGTAGTCATTATTCACCCCATTTAACTTTCGTTCAGGCACACAGATGTTTGTCTAGTGTAAGCGGCCCGGCATTCCCAGAGCTTGTTACAAACTCCCCCCAGGCCCAGGGAGACCTCTTAAACTCGTGTTTCATGCTCTACGCGTAGCCTGGGCCCTAGAATTATGAATGAGCCGCATTATCCTGCCCAACTACTGTCGAATTTGCGTGAACCAAATTGGACTGGAATGTCTAACGAGAGCCTATACCTCGGCCACGACCTGAATGTTGCTCTGAGCTAGGGTTAGCGGGCAAGAGGGTGTATTCGTTCGTATGACTTAGGTATGAGTTCATAGGTGAAATTCTACCTACCTCATCAGGAAAACCCTCCTTCGGAAATTTCCCCGAAATTTCCGGGAATCAGGAACCTTGTTTGGAATTTGATGGAATTCCGGGAATTCGTCCAAATTACCAATTTTAACGTGATTACCTTTCTGCCGATTTTTATAATGACTCTGGGTGGCCCAAATTCTCTTTGCAAATAGGCTCTATGAGTGACTGAAAATGCTAGGAGATCACTCTTACTGTTCCGCACACTTGAACACAATTGGGTGAAAATCACCACGAGAGCCGAAAATGTTTCCAAGTCGATTTCGGGCCGGCCCTAAAGGCCACGTGTCAAAAATGTCGTGGCGTTTGACATCTGCCAAAAAAAAGTGGTTCGTTTTGATGGGGGCACAACAACTGACAATACCTTTCTTCCTTTTCCCCCATCTCCTTCTCCGTTGTATTCCTCTTCCCGTCCGCCCAGTGCTCCATCGTCCGTCATTTACTCTCCTTTTGTACCCCACTAACATTCTACGGCATCTTTTACCGCTCAATCTCACTGCGTGGCACCAGCAGTCCTGTTTTTTTTTTGACGGTGAGGTGCCTTTCTTTTATCTACTTGGCAGTTTCTTACTGACGCGCATTAGAACAGGGCAGCTGTTCATGATGATTACCCCGACGTAGTGCGTATCTCCAGCTCCGCTTCCCGTTCGTCTCTGATTCTCTACCAGCAGCCTTTCTACACTGTCCCCTTCGGCCTTTCAGTGACGACCGCTCGCTGCATATGTACTGATCCTTAGGACTCGAGCCGCATACTGGAACCAGAACCTTGACCCAGCACGACACATCTTTCCTGCGTGTCGACGAACGCACCCGATGCACCGTCACTGCACCTGCTGCATCTGCGCCACGCCGCAGCATGTTCGGCTATGTACCGCGCGCACTCTCCCCCACCGCGCGCGCCGTCCTCGCCGGCATTGTGGAGTCGCTGGGCCGGTGTGTCGAGCTGGCGAGTGCTTCTCGTGGTTTTGTTCACTCTTTTCTTGACTACACACCCTCACGCTTACTCACGCCTACCCATAACCCATAATCCCAGGCCGCACAATCATCTTCTGGTGCCGCGCAGACCACTCGGGCGTCACCTTTGCATCCTTGCCCACCTCGCACATAATGTTGCCGACGAGCGTCCTTCGGTGCACCGATGGATAACCTCGGCGTGCTGTATTTCGGTAAGCCTGCCCGCCTGCCCGTCCTCTCATCGCTGCACTTCTGCTCCATTGAGTTGTTCGTGATGTCGTGCATGACGCCTGCCCCGCACGCGCCCGTCTTTTGTCCCTGGCGTGAGTTTTTCCGTTCCTTATTCTTTCTGTTCTCGCTCGCTCTTTTTAATCCATTTTAGTCTGCATCTCATGGCAGCAGCGGGTGTTTCTATTCTGCATGCTTCACGGAAACTGGCCGCTTTGCTGTGCAAATACAATCCCAAGGTTAGTATTATGTGCGCCCTCCTTTACCGCGCCGCTGATGTTTCCATGCTATACAGTTTCAGTCGGATACCCGTTGAATAGAGTTGGAGTCGAGCATAGAGTTGGAGTCGAGCACGTAGATGTAGATACACTAGATACAAATTTGTTATTTTATCTGATGATTAATACATTGCCGTTTTTCATATCATTCGAAGCAAATTCAAGTATTCAAGAAGCTGGATATGAGCGGATAATGCCCCATAAACCAACGGTAATTGAAGGTAATTTACCCCCAATTCCTGCGAATCGGAATTAGGGGTTGTAAAACGGGAGATGGAGGTAACGAGGGTATTTGGGGGTAAATCACCGTAATTCGGGGGAAATTACGGCAAATCAGGGGTAATTACCGAAAGAGGGTTTTCCTGATGCTCTTGACTTGTTTTGAATCTGTTCCGTCCCAACATGAATCAGTCCTGATTATAGAACTGTACAGTTGCTGTACAGGTGAATCAGGGAGTCGGAGAGAGAAATCCATGGCTTGAATTGTTGGAATATTCCGGGCTGAACCGGAGTGGGTTGCGAGCAGCAAAGAGCTCGCGGTTGTCGTCGGAAGCACGAACAGTCTCACGTAAGCTTTCTATGACATTCCATCGCTTTACCTCTGTGTACACTATCCGTTTGCCTCCGTACCACCATGTACCCATGAGGACAAACGATCTCTTGTTGCTGGTTTCACTGCGTTCAGCGGTCCTTTAGAACTGGATCGTGTCTAGGTTCCTAGACAGCCAATTGTGTCTAGCCAACCAGACACAGTGTTTCTAGGTGGCTAGGCAGTTGTAGCCACCTCCTCAGCCACCTCTCGACTCGCCCTCGACAAGCGGACATAGACCTGTCTCAGATGATCTCGGCTGATGCCGGGTCTAGGCGGCCTCGACTTGACAGGTCTGGGTAAATAGGCGTACATAAACGTCATCTAGACCGATCTAGACCCGTCTCACAGGTTCTACACTTATACGGGTTTAGGGACCCGCTGAACGCAGTGTTTACTCCCCTTGTGCTCGCCAATCTTAGCCTCGCTGGGACGAATGCTAACATGAATTTCTTGTACACTCTTACTGCAATGGATTTTCTCCGTCTGCTTTGTTTTTATTAAATCCGGGGCGCTCATCTCAGCTGCTCTGCCTTCGCATTATTTACATCGATTCATGTCCACGCCTTAGTCAGCCAATTGGATGCTCAATTATTGAATATTGATGACTCAAGTCTTGAACGAATGGAAGGATTGTCACGTCCGAGTAAAACCTGGTATCCAGGCACACATCCCTTATTCCCAGTGTGAATACACTCATGGAACCAATGATAACTTGAGGCGGGTTCCCTTCATCGCGATTTATTCAGACCGTAGCTCTAACTGATTCCTCTCCAACTTATCATTCAACTTGAAGGTGCCAGTTCAATCCGGGGATCCATCATGTCGTGCAGATCGAGCGTTACTCCTGCTATCTTCGACACAACTCAAGCCAACAAACTGCTACGAGCAACACTGCACGCTACGTGTCGAATCTTCTGCTAAATAACCGTAGAGCCTTGGACAACATTGCGTGATTTTACACAAGAACATCGATCCTACGGCACACACGTATAACTCGTCATAATCCCACAATCAGTGCCCTCGCTGAAGCTCACGCAGTTCGCATAAAACGATCCGCCACGAGGACCCGGTGGGCGCTGCACTTTGCGCCGGAAGGCCACGCGTAGGTCGACCCGTCGCTCGAACTGCCGAGGTTTATTGTCCCACTGAAGGGCTGGGCGGAGGCAGCGAGGGCGCAGAGGACGACGGTCGTCAGGAAAGTGAATTTGTATTTGGAGAATTGCATGTCTTGGCCCTGATCGTTGAGTTTGGGGCCAATATTCGACTGTGGGAGAGCACCTACAAGTTGCGGCGGCGAGAGTAGTGGGAGTATTCGGAGGGAGTCCTGGGTTGGTATGCATTCATTCCCCTTGCGCTTTTATAGAACTTGCTCAAGCTTTCACAGCAAATGTCACAAACACAATCCGGTGAGTAAATAGTTCCAACACCCTCGGGGTTAATAAAAACAATCGGACATCTCAGCACCCGCCATTCTTCATTTGGCAAGGACTATTGACATGGTGGCGGGAAGCCTCGTCGCGGTTAGCTTTTACTTCCTCATCGCCGCGACCCCTAAAAAACAAGTGTTCGATGGGTTTGAAGATCCGGGAATCCTGCTTGCATTCGCTACATCTCGCAGCGACCACCCAAGTCCTACTCCGACGTCAGCTTCTCAATCGTTTTCTTCTCTTGTCCCGCCACGCGCCGAGACTTAGCTGCTTCGGGGACTAAACAAATACGCCACCCGCTCTTGAAATGAGAGGCATGTCATCCATTCTTTTCAGTTGGCCGCGACCAAGAGACTAAGAAATGAATGGCCATATTAGTTTGAATCTGTTGGCAGGTCGCTTTAGTCCTAGGACGGTTCGGTTCGGTTCGGTTCAGGTTCAGAGCACTTTTCTCTGAACACCGAGCCTGAACCTGGTATTAGGTTCAGGGAAACGCTGAGCCTCGAACCTGAACACGCGTTCAGGTTTGGTTCAGCGTTCGAACACGTTCGAACCTACCGAAGCTCGGCCATCTCGGACATTGTAAATTCCATCCTTGATGGTACAATGCACACTTATCGTTGACTCCACAAGATTATATAGATTCTATGAAGCCTTGAGTTCACTGTCCAATAGTCAGCAAGCAATATAATTCGCCCTGAACAACCGGTTGACAGGATTCGGCCAATGCCGGAATGACCTTATAGCATGAAGATCCCCAAGATGCCAAAGACGTCAAAGACAAACATGTTGTTTTACTGATGCCGCTGAGGGATCGCTCTAATTCCGGTCAGGGAACGAAAAGGGTGAGAGAATTCTGGTTAATTCAGAGAGTAGCTAGGTATTTTATACATTTAGCGGTACCAAAAAAGGTACAAGTCAAACAAAAGCCGAATCATAAGGATGAGTCGGAATAAATTAAAGACGAATCAAGAGGTAGGTAGAATTTCACCTATGACCTCATACCTAAGTCATACGAACGAATAAACCCTCTTGCCCGCTAACCCTAACTCAGAGCAACATTCAGGTCGTAGCTGAGGTATAGGCTCTCGTTAGACAGCCCAGACCAATTTGGTTTACACAAATTCGACAGTTGGGCTGGACAATGCAGCTCATTCATAACTCTAGGGCCCATGCTACGGGTAGAGCATGAAAACACGAATTTAGGAGGTCTCCCTGGGCCTGGGGGGAAATTGTAACAAGCTCTGGAAATGCCGAGTCACTTACAATAGACAAACAGCTGTGTGCCTGAATGAAAGTAAGTTAAATGAGGTAATAATGACTACGGACTAAAGAAATCAGTAAGACTCTGCAGACCCGCCCCCGTCACATTCCCTCCGCCCGGGATATAGATCCGACCCGCAATAGACGCGGCATTGGTACCATGTCTCGGGTGCGGCATCGGCGGAAGCACCTCCCAACGGTCCTCCCCCGCGCAATACACCTCCACATTATCATACACACCATTTGGCACTAAGTTCTTATCTCCCTCGCCCCCAAACGTATAGATCCGATCGCCGATAACAGCGGTGCTCAGCCCACCCCGCGCAGTCGGCATGTGCGCCTTCTCGACCCATCCTAGCCCAACTGCGTTCAGATCCAGCGCGAAGACCGTGTCCCGGACATTCAGCACGCCGTTCACCCGCCCACCAACAACGAAGAACATGTCACCGATAACCGCCCCGCCGACGTGGTCGCGCGCCTCAGGCAGCGACGGTAAAACGCTCCACTGGTGCGTACGCGTATTGAAGCTGCTGACCGCGGCGGAGGAGGGCCGCGCGCCGGTGATCAGATTGAGTTCGAGCAGTCCGCCAGCGAGGTAAACTGTGTGTCCGTGCACGCCCACTGCGGCCGCGCCGCGTGCAGTCCCTGCGGGCATATCCGGCAGCGCAACCCACTCGTCCACCGCAGGGCTGTACACGTAGGACTGTGGGATCGCCACCGAGTCAGTCGTGCCGTCGAGCCCACCGAGAAGATATAGTTTTCCGTCGACCGTGGCGGCGTTTCCGTGGTTCACCGTATGCGGGAGGGGCGCGACGTCGCGCCACATGTTGGTTTGCGGCGTGTATACTTGAGTCCAGTTTATTGTCGGGAAGCTGGACGGCGCGTCGGGCGGGGGGCTGGAGATGCCGCCGATGATGTACATAGCAGAGTCGAGGGCGACGACGCTGTGCTCCTGGCGCGGGGCATGGAGGGTGGGTGCGACGTCGGTCCAGGTGCCGGCGCGAAGGTGGCCCTCGGGGGGCGATGGCGAGGCGAGGAGGAGGGGAAGCGCCGCTAGTGCGAGTGTGAGCTGTGGTACGAACTTCATGTGTTATGTTTGAATAAAGTAGGAAGGAATGTGGGGCTTGAGAACTCCGAGGAATCGGCCGTTCTTATATCGGCTAAAAGTTCTATATCAAGATACGCGTTAGTCATTTCGAACAACTGTTACTAAGTGCCCCGTTTTTACGCACGGAGATATCCGGATCCGTAACCTGACCTGCGTCGCACCAAGCTAGGCGTCGGTAAACCTATCATCTACAAAAACACCAAGCATGCCAACTGTGTGGCCCATTTTCTATGTCTCGCCGTTTCTGAATTGCCTTCTTTTACTCTCGTTCGGATGATTACGAGACCTAAACTTGTTTAGGTATCGTTATTAGTAATCTGCTACCGCGTTTTCCAATGTACCCCTTGCTTCCAACATCCGACTAACTTAGCCCTTCTGTGGGACAGTTGTGTGGGACTTGGGCTCAGCTGATATCCCCTGTGGCCCGTCGGACCGGCGGGTTTGAAAGGTGAGTGTTGTGAGTAGCTGGATTTAATAGTGCTCACCGCGTTTTCTTCCCTTTTCTTTTCAGGGCTCATAATTTTGAATTTAAATTTCCACTATTTTCTTTTCCATTCTCTTCTGTCGGGGCGGCAGGGCCAAAGGCCCTGCCCTATCCGCCCAATCTGAGCTGGTTGACACAAAGTGGCGACCGGGCAAAGGTTGGGTGAGATATAGAAATCCATCTATTCCCTAATCATGTCAATTTAATTGCAATCGGTCTGTATCCTGGAGACAAATTAATGTGAGCAAGAGATCACTGGAGCGACCCTCAATCTTGCTTACAACACCTCAAATATTTAATAATCTCCGAGAGCGGTGCATTCATTCATTTGGAATACTTCATGTACAGACACGAACACATGAGATTGATGATAGCAGGGTGTACCGTGCAGCGGGCTACACATATTATTTAGTAGTGTGTCTATATGGTGGAATCGAGTTATCTTTAATTAAAAAGTGATCAGTGAGGCTTATCTTATCTTCGGGACTATCCGTGTACCCTACGGCAACTTCCTGCCGCGGGCGTTTTATTTCTTGTCTCTGCAACCTCTTTATTACTATGGTCGTGCTTGTCTGGTTTAAATTTGGCTATCGCCTTGAATTGTAACTATTTAATTAATAATTCATATTCTCGCCAGAACGAGACGATCACTGCTTCTCCACAATCCGTTCGGCGCGTTGATTCAGTTTGCATGGCATCAAGTGCTAACATTCTTCGACACTGTTCCCGTGCCGCATTCAGACACTGCGAACAGTGCTTCATATATTTTTTGTGGTATCGGCTCCTTCAATTCTCTCGTAGACTATTGTTACTTCTTGCGTGCCTACTAGAACTACAACATTAAACGCAGTGAGCTCGTCGACAGTGCGTAGGTTGCGACGTAGGTAGTGTAGTGTGTTTACTACAACTCGGCACGTTCACTGAAACAGCTACCGCTTCGTGTGGTACAACTTTGAACATTGTGCACGGAGTTTGAAACTTTGGTGTGTGCCACAGGAACTAGATTTGTTACCAGTCTGTAACTGATATCCAAAAAATGTGGCGAGCACTTTTGACAACCAAGCCATTTGGCAGCGAGCCGCTGGACTGGGAGTAAGTCGTTTAGCCAGGTCCGAGATTATGATGCTGGGATATTGATCAACGCGGTTAATCCACAATATCAAGGAAGGCGATGGCACAGAAGAAATGAATAGGAGGTAATAGAACACCCGCGAAGACCGGCGAAGCTAGCGCTAACGAGCGATACCGACGGAATGCACATCGAGGGAGAAGAGACAACCACACGTGAAGTAATGGCGTGTGAGATTCAATGTTGGAGTGCAGTGCATCTATTACACTGGGCGGGGGGCGACGCGAAAGAATACTGGCTGTGAAAGACAGAAATAAATAAAGAACGTACGGCCTGAAGCCATGACCTGGCGATAGGAAAAGATGTACGAAGTGAATGGAAAGTGTTGTTCAAGATGCTGCAGGTGGTTAGTCTCTCTTGACAGATGCTTCAATATTCCTAGCTCGTACCTTGTTTACTGAAGCAGGGGGTAGCTCGCCTCCCGACAACGCGTCAAGCCTGAAATTTGTTCTCGGTGCCAACTGGGAAGCAGCGCGCGCTGAAGACGAGATCAATTATTCTCTGCCAGCCACCCACATAAAAATGGGCACCAGCAAGGACACAGCAGGTGGATTCCCTGGAACTCAACGTAGTTGGCGCGTCATACGCATTGACACGCCGACCGACGGATGAATAAATTTAATTGTGTGTAGGGGGGATGGTGGATGCAGGAGGATAAGATGGGAAAGAAACGGGAAGTGGGAGGGAGGCGAGGTAGGTGTATTAGGAGAAGAGGATTTGACAGATGGGTGGAACAGAGGATCTACAAGGGATGAGTGATATATTGAGAGTGACGGGTGGTCAGTAAGGAATAATAAGGAAAGAGAGAGGATAACTGTAAGACACACCTTGACATCTATACACAAATGCGTATGTACAAGAGGATTTGAAAGTGTATGCAAGACGACTTTTATGGCCCCATAGGCTATCGTTCCACATCAAAAGTACCACTGGTTGTGAGCGAGGGACCCTGGATGACTGCAAGTGAACAAGAGAAAAAGCATAGGGACACGCAGCGTACAGCGATAGTGCCCATTTGCATTGAATCGATAACTGTTGTGCTCCCACCGAGAATGAGCATCAAGCTCACAATGCCGGGGAATGATGAAATGCGCAGGATGGTGACCAGGAAGGACTGTCAGGGAATTCCCTGGCGCTAGGTGCCCGGGTGGAGGAGTTAAAGTGGAGACGAAACAGTCATATTCGACGCACCTGGCGCTAACTACTTAGGAAAGAACTAGGGAGAGTTGGCACACAAGAAGCAAACAAAATTCTGAAGACATACTGTACTGCTAGCTCCCATGGATGTGCTAATTCGCGCACCTAATGCGGAAACGGAGACAGTACCAGTCAGCGGTGCGCGGTGTCTCCGAAATGGAGACCCGTAGCCGCCCTTGACTTGAGCGCGGTGCTGCTGCTCAGTTCATGAGTTGCGAGGCCGGGCCCATCATTGAGATCCGTATGACGCGGAATGAGAACATCAGGGTGGTGGAGAGGAATGGGTAGAGGGTGGGGAAGAGTAGAATGGGAGAATGAGCGGAAGAGACACACCTGAGGCGAACTACATGGGTAGACACTAAAAATCAGTAAAATCAGCACGAAAAATGCAAATAAAAATGATACAGACGTACCCAAGGCGGTGATAACTGGGATCTGTGCGCTTTACGTCGTAGGGTCGCAGAGTCCAAATTTAGAGTCCACGGAACGATCGGGAGGTGCGGAGGTGGCGGTACGCATGTGGACGCGGAGATGGCAGCGAGCGGGAGGCTTTTGAAAGCCTCCCAAAATCGGGCGCAATCTAGTTGCAGCAGTGCGGATGCCCCACGTCGAAAGTGCCAAGGATTTCCCTGAGACCGAGACTTGACGATACGATTGAGGGCTGAAATCATAGGGATACCTCATGATGTATGAATGGAAAGTCTGATCCGCTTCCGGAGGAGACTCCCACGCGCGGCGTGCAAGTGGCGACGTTTCAAGTCAGCGGGGCGCGGTGACTCTGAAATAGAGACCCGTAGCTGCCGTTGACTTGAGCATGCCTCCGCCGTGCACCGCGTTGGGATAGGGTTGGGGGGGAGACCCGGCCGGAGCGGGTGCAACTGAGGCAGAGTGTAGTGCAGCCAGCAAGGTTGGTTATGGTGGGATGGGGATGAACGGCCGGAAAGAGACTCGGCGAAGGTACATTGCGTGCATATATACAATAGTCAGCGTGGAAGATGAGAAAAGAAGTTCTGCACAGGTACCGGCGCCGCCAATGGGGTTCGGGTGGCCGAATCCAGATATAGCGGCGGCGGAGCGATCGGGAAGTGGCGTGGAGCTGTAGGGGCCAAGAGGCAAGAAGGGGGACGGGCGAACACCTTGAACAGCATTAAAAAATGCAGGCAGAGTGGGGGCAGATCACGCACTTGAATGTCGCATTATGCCCCATTCCTGGCTATAGTCTCATGAGGACTCTTCCCCCGACGTTGGGACGAAAGCAGAGGGATTGACGGGCGTGTGCAGATGTTAGGGCCTGAATCAGCGGAAAAAGAGCGAAATAAAATTATATTAGCATACCGGCGCGGCCGATATGTTGTGTCCGTAGGTGAGTGAACCACCCTTTTCGAGGTCGCAGACAGCGAATATGGCGTCGAGGGAGGATCGGAATGAGCAGCATTATGGTACATGTCACCACGCGAAGATGGTGCACGGCGAGCGGTTTTGAGGGCCGTAAGAGCCGTGCCGCGGGCCTAGGGATGCATGGTGGAGGTGGGGCACTTATTCCGGCTCAAATGGAGAAAAGCTGGGATGAACTGGTGCGGGGGCAAGCTGATTAGTCCAAAAAATGCGAAGAATGCGAAAAAGAGTGCATATAACGTATCTGAAAAACCCACATCATCCCCAAAGCGACACCTCCCCTTCAATACACCCCTGCCACGACATCTGAACCGGGATGACGACCAACGACGGCAAAACGGGCGGCTGCGATGCTGGGGACGGCGGCGCACGATTGGCGGAACGGCGGAAGATGCAAGTCGAAAAATTCGATGTGGACCGCGCTTGAGGGTATCGTCCGAGGGCGAGGACGGGCTGGTACGCAGTCTGGCCCAACCAGGAGCACAGAAGAGGAGCCAAAAGCCTGCGGTCACGAAAAAGCGCGCAGGAAGCGCAGTTCTTGACGGAGAGCGAAGTAGGAAGGAAGGAGATGGAGAGGATGTACCCTAGAGTGTTTTTGTGGGTGTAGGAAGATGACTCCGAGAGAAACGGGTCGTTTAGAGACGATAAAGCACGAGGCAGTGGATATCTGATCACCTGAGAACGTGGGCTAGGCCAGATTTTCGAGGTAGAACAGTCAAGAAGGATAAGTACAAGCAAGTATCTGAGTGACTGGGGCCCCAGTGACGGTAGGGAGCGGAAGAGGCGGTCTGCGTTGCAGTAGGTTCGGATCAAGCCTCTCTCCGGATCGGATAGCCGGTCTACACTGACGCGCATTGACGCGGCACCGGCGCAGCATGACCAAACCCATCTAGAACCGAGCAAAAACGATTTAGTGATGGCTCAAGCAGACAATGTATGTACTGCTCGTGTCCCTGTCCGCAAGACGACTGCGTACTAAGCTGAACACTCTGCGGGATTGGTGTGCCAAAAAGATCATCCAGATCAACATGCTGAAAACTGTGATCCTGATACTTGGCTCCCTCCCTAACCCATTACCAGTCTTCATGCTCGGCGACGCTGTCCTTAAGCTTACGAACGAGGAAAAGTACGTCGGCGTACATCTCCGCACCGACACCCAAAATATCTTCCAAGACCACTATAAATCTAAAGCAGGCACAGCGCGATACTGCGTGCACCGTATCATGGGAGTTGAGGACAAAAATGGCAGATTGACACCAGAGTAATGAAGCTGCTTTATATGGCACGCGTTGACTGACATCTCACGCGCGGCTGTGAAATTTCCCCGGATTGTGAAGATGTGCATGTCAAACAACTCTGCGAGGTTCAAACTTCCTTCATCCGCCAGATACTCAACCTCCATGGGCGTTCCATGCTCATACCGCTGTACACGGAAACGGGAATCGTGCCTTTACGTGTCCGACGATTCATCCTTGCACTTGGATACCTGCAGTACTTGCTAAAACTCCTTCCAACCCATTTTGCGCGCGCTGCTTTAAATAGCTCAATCAAGCTAGCTGCCGCGGGAAAAAAATCTTGGGCCAAGGATCTCTTGACTGCAGCTTCCAAACTTCCATTTACATGTGTGGGACCCGATCTTGCAAAGGCTACGGCTGCATCCATACTGGATTATGCAAAATTGGTGGATAAACTCATGCTACAATGGATTCAAGGTGTCGTCGACTCGTCAGAAAAGCTTTATTTGATACAAGGACGTCGTGAACCACAGAAAGACAAGCCTCCCGCATCGGAAACCCTTCGACTACAGCATTATTTGTCAATGGTGAACACACAGAAGCACCGAGAAGCGCTTACCTCACTGCTCCTGTCAGCCCATCTACTTGCCGTCGAAGTGTTACGATATGTGGATCATGAGCACCCACGAGAAGACGACCGTTCTGGGCGGGTCTGCCGGTTTTGCCAGAGTGATGTTGAAACTCCCGAATATGCACTTTTTTCATGTGATTCATCCCCCGAGGTTGTTTCCCTGGTAAAAAGAGTGAAGTTCTTCATAGGCCATGTCCAATTAGCTACCGGTCCTCAATATGTGCTCGGTTCCTACATTTTGCACATGGAAATGATACTTTGTGAACCCTTTGACCCTCTCCCAGGTGCGCGCTCATGTTGCGTCAATGCGCGTCACTGCCGTGTCAGTGCGTGTCACCACCGCGTCAATGCGCGTCGCTGCCATGTCACTGTTGCGGATCTTCACATCGATGCTGCGGCATCTGAAATGTTCCCCTTGCTAGCTGAAAGCACAATACAAAGCATTAAAATGCGGTGGCTGCACAATTGACACGGCATTCCCTGTATCCTAAAGTTTGGCTGGAATCAATCCTTCATACTGAAAAGAACTGAAATCAATGTCCTACAAACAGTCAGTGACAGGTTCTTTTCATTAATACTGCAACTGCATGGGCCACCGTTGTATTTCAATTCAGAATATCCATTCCCTTCGCTGCGGAACGATTGGCAGACACCACCAAAAAAATATTAATGATGGTCCATTGATGGAACACACAGCATTGAATATGATGAAAAATTCAGGCAGAATATTGGATTAACCAGTTTCTTAATCCGCTGTTAAACACTCTCAAAAATATTGATGATCCCTTCCCCTTCAACCAACAGTGAACTTTGGACGAACGTATGTATTTGATACGGTGAATGCTAGTCGCTTCAGAACTTCTAGACCACCGTTCACACACACGTGTCTCGCAAGCCAGGATCTCATGTCAAGGTTATTTACTGTGTAATATTCTATATCTGCCTCTAGGCCTGAGATATGCCAAAATAACGACAGTGACTGAGTGTTCGTAGAGATATCCGTGTGCTATTCACTTTTTTTTAGGGTCTACACCATTCTTTCCGCAAGCACACCTTAAGCACTGCAACATTGAACGGTATGTGTGAACCAAAATATAGACTGGCAATCTGAGAACAAAATTCCCGTTGGTGAGCACAGAGGGCTTACCGTGCAATCAGCACCTTGATTGCGAGTATGTACCTAGCTTTTAAAGGTACATGTTTAAACTCAGAACAAGCTTAAATCCATGACCTCAATTTAGGTTAAACCATTTGAACGGTTAGTTCTCTTTAAAAAAGCATTGTAGAGGTGGTTGTTGGACTTGAATTCCTTCCAATTTACTTACATCAAGAGTCTCACCTCGAGTGGGATAGGGGCTTGTGGAAGTATTAGATCTTTAACCCGTAAGCCCAATTTCACCGCACTTCTGCTTCAATATTTTCTGGTTTACCTACAGTTGTGTTAAACTCCAATGCCGAACTAAATGTCTCTAACCTTCGACATGAATCTCTAATAGACAGGTTGCGCAAAAGCCATTGGAGCCATCAGGTGGCTTATTTGGTGTGCGCACCGAATGGCTGATGGCCGATGGCTCGATAATCTCATCGATTTTGCATGACTTACGCCTTGATTTGCACTGTACTACCATGGAGGTACAAATGCTAGAAATGTCCCTCTTATTCAATGAACTCCTCTCAGACCTCTTGACGGCCCTCAACCGGCAGTGGATTAATCAACAAGGCCGTACGTTGGCTCCGCCATTCCCACTCTGTTCAGTACATCAGTACAGGCCTTAGAGCATGTATTCATAGGTTGTCGTGCAGTAGTCATAGGTATAGCAAGTTGTAGTAGAGCGAGAAAGGTAAGGGTGCGTCACTGTGGAGCCATTCGGTGCGCACGCCAAATAAGCCACCTGATGGCTCCAATGGCTTTTGCGCAACCTGTCTAATATAACCATTCAGCAAGTGGTATAGAGCGCTGTTGAACTATTCACTGAGCCCAGCTGCGACTTATTCAAAAGTCGAATTTCCTCAAATTTCCTGAAGGCTATCTTGACTTGTCAAGCTACATACCCAACGGCTCAGCTCACAATTCTTCTACGCATTCTAAAAAACTCGATTGTACCGTTAGGTTGAATTTGCATTGTGTGCTACCAGGTGAGTTCAACTTCAAAGTTAAATTCTTTCTAATGAACTAGCTTGCATACCGTCGAAGCCTTGAAGGAATCACTTCGGATCTATGATACCTTCAGGGAATCACTTGGCTTAGAATTATCGGAACCTGCTTTCAGCATTGCTCCTGCAAACCCGAGCAGACCGGCACATTACATTTCTAGTGACTCCCATTCAATTGTGGGCACTGGATATTCAAAAGGATAAACATCCCAGATATGTATTCGACAGCAGGTCTACCTCAAGTATATAAATATGGTTGGAGCCTTGTGTCCTATTTCGTCTAGGAGCTCGCAAAAATAATGCAAACCACCAGTCTAGATTCATGTATTGACATGGAGGAACATGGTCCTGGACTCAACTGAGTTAACTCATCTTTCGGGGGAATGAATACTCAAACTGATTTGACACAGGCTCCAATACAAGTGCTGCAGAGCGGAGTGAGCACCTCCTTAATCCAATAGTCGAGGAGTTTTCATGAATTTCATTGAGAGAGGTTGATATGTCGCTGGGTAATCCAATTTTTTGTCTTGCCGCATCAGATATTTCCGCGATGAAGGGAAAGAAGTGTATCCTAGATTGGAATATGTAAAGAACCTTGGGGCCAATGGATTTTAATGTCTGTGGTCTGTTCACATGAGTTGCAATTTTCTTTTCTTTTGTTGATTTAAACACCGTTTAAACTGTCCCGTTTAAACTTTAAACAGCCGTTCAAGTTTGGCGTAGGTTAAACACGGGTTTAAACAGCACTTTGGGTTTACTATCTAGACACAAATTGTGTCAAATACGCTATGGTTATTACAGATGCAGCAACTAATGGAATTCGAGTTTCGCTTCCACTTCCGCTTCCAGTCCTCCATGGCAATTATGCCCGAAGTTCAACCTGAAATGTGAGGGAGAAGAGTTCTCTCCAATCTGGGGTGCTGACCATGTTTAAAATTAGTTGGGCTCAGTCTAATACAGAACCTGAGCTCTACAACCTGACATGTAGTATTGACCAGACTACAATATTCGTTCTTGGGTGAATATTTACTTAGCGTCAACTGACTAAAAAAATAGGGAGCAGTTTTCTCGGTCCAAATGATGCATTGACATTAGAAAATGTTTGCTTACGAGTATTTGTTATAACTTTAAAGGCAGCGCGTCGATGCCGCGTCAATGACACAGCCACACCGCGTCTGTGCCGCGTTTGTGCCGCGCCAATGCCGCGTCAATGCACGTCACTGCTGCATCAGTGCGCGTCAGCCCGCGTCACTTTACCGGACCCGATCGAGGGGAGTGTCGGAAAAAGCTGAAATTTTTACCAGGGGGAGAGTATTGATCGGGCTCTGCGTAGTGGGCGGCAAAATTGCTACGCAACGGGAATGTGGTGTTGCTGATCTGCGTAATATAGGGAGGAGGGGGGGGGGGGAGTTGATCAACCCACCATGCCAACAGTCCAAACTTCAGGGAGTCGATCGGTACGATGATGTGGTATTATTCAAACAATACTTTTAAAATTACAGGTTGGGCCTGTACTGCTCAAACAGCGCAACCCCGCTCATGAGATCTCCTCCCGCCCCACCCACAGGTGTGATAGAACCTGTTAAATTTCCTACAAACCGCCCGTACGAGGGCACCGAGATGAGTGACTCCACCACAATCGCATCCATCTCCAACACTCCCTCTGCCCCCAAATCCAGAGTGATGTGATAACCGGATGGAAAGCCTGTATCGCTACCCGGCGGGAAGGTGGCGTTCTCTCCTTTGGGACGAACGCGGATGCTGCTCAAATCGCAGTTCGCGACAAGGATGGTGTCGTCCTTCGCAACGTACGCGCTGCCATACTCCGTTCCATTCAAGTCGAGGGAATCGAACCAGACGACGGAGTAGGGCCCGACACGCCCGTGGCCCCAGTACCACAACGCCGCACTGGCACCAAACGGCTGCGGACTCAGTTCTGTCCATGGATGCCAATTCAGTAAGTGAGAATGTGAAATTTCAAGTTCTCAACAAGCGCACCTTATCATGATACCCTGCTCCCTTGAAGGCGAGCCTTGTCCCGCCAACCGTCAGATCCACCGTGGCCGCAGCGTCGGGCAGAGCGTTGGCCCATCCAATATTGGGCGCGACCACCATGTTTTGGCCGGCTACCGCAGAACCGCAAGAGTAGTGGGCAGGTGCATGCTGGAAATTCGGTCAATATCTTGTGGTTTGATGACACTGATGCGCTTACAGGCTGGAAATGGATCTGGCCCTCCATGTCGAGGTCCGATGAATCGATGAAAATGTCGTATGCACCTGAGCGCGCAGAATATCGCCAAGTGAACCCCGACCTGTGCCAGTCCCCGCTCGAGCCGTTGCCCTCCGTCGTGACCGTCGCCCTATCCGCAGGCACCACCGTCTCAGTGGACGTCAGCGTACCGTTTGGGAAGGACACGGTCGCCTGCGCGCGGAGTGGCATGTCTGGCACACCACCCACGGCACTGAACACGAGCACGACCGAGGCGCGCGAGTTGGGATCTGTCGAAACCACGTCAAAGTACCACCAGTCTATCGCGGACGCGTTGATGGGGCGGACTTTCGGTGCGTCCAGGCCTGCGGTGGAGGATGTGAAATCGACTTCACTGGTTCCGTTGGCCACCACGGAGATGTTATACACAGTTTTCGCACTGCAACATGTTTTTGCGAAAGCGAGGGCAATGCATGCAAGAAAGTATGACGGTCACTTTGCACATTTATTATTGCGCGACACTTTTCTCAGCGCGCGACACTTTTGTCGGGAATTGATGCGCGACACTTTCGGACTTACCCTTTTGGGACATCCGGAAGGCTCCGTTCTTTGGCTGAGTTTGTCTTTGAATGATATTGCAAGCATACACAATCACCTACGTCACCAAAATCAGACAACAGTTGATCAATCAAGCGCCGCACGTGGCCCATCGCGCAGCCCCTATTTTGCTATCGAATCTGCCGTCCTCTACTAAGCAGCTATAGTGCACGACACCATTGCTACTCCCGTTGATGAATCGCAAATCTTGTGCACCCCGGAACGGCGGAAACCATCACTCACTCACTGTATATGCGGAGAGTCTGAGTTGCCCTTGAAGGTTTAAATTCAAAATGCAACACGGACGAGTCACGACGGCGGATGCAGCCATACCTAGCAACTCACTTGCGCGTTCCATCGTCTCCCTCCGCGGCTGGCCGATTTTTATCAAATTTTGGACGCTGCTCAGGCTGAAGCTTTATAAATTATAATTCATGCCTTCATTTTTTTACAGTGATGCAATGCCCTTCTCTTGGGGCCTTCGGCTTCTCAAGATCTCAAATTCAGACCGCTTAGGCAGTGTGGACCACTTTCACTGCTTGCGAGAGAGTCCCACGGACTTAAAGAGTGATACAGTGTTGATACAGCCTGCGCGAGGCCCTGGATCGCCATTTCCGATGCTTATGACTGATTACATGGCTCAGCGGATCCTTCACTAGCATATTACCCAGCTACTTCATGGTACTGGCTGGCCTAATAAAGCATTTTTCAAGGTTTTCTCAAATTTTAAATGAAACAGTGTCGCGCTTCGAGAAAAAAAGTGTCGCGCTATGAGTAAAAGTGTCGCGCTATAAATAAAAGTGTCGCGTAATGAATAAAAGTGTCGCGCAACTACCAAAAAAGGCATACAAAAGTCGCGCGCTGCCTAAAAAGTGTCGCGCGCTGAGAAAAGTGTCGCGCGATAATAAATGTGCAAAGTGACCGTCATAAGAAAGGGGGTGCGCGGGGTGAGCGTCCACATCGTTGAGGTAAAACGGCAGATTTATGGATGCAAGGTGGTTTACGGTGCCCGTATTTAACGAAGTTCAGAGGCGGGACTAAATCCTCGCATCGCCGACCGGCACGCATGGTTTGTTTTGACGCTCATCTGGTTGAAAGTCTTGACACATTGATGATTGGCTGATCATGACAAAAACGGGCCCGGCGGGGTTTTCAAATAGAAAAGCTGTGGGATAATTCTATTGGGAACCCGGTTTCCAAACCCTGCAATCAGAGGACCCCATTCATTTGGCCGCAAATGGCCCCAGTCGTTACCAATATTGACACACGCCACCCGAAAAATCGGTCATTACATTTACGAGGGTTTCCCTGGCCTTAGATTGCCGAAGATTTTGCGGCCCGGCAGGTTTGGTCTTAATCGGTCTACCAACCGATTTGCCATCACCCTTGGCATGGCGGGGTTGCCGGTCAAAGGGGTGACTCCGATCCCGGTCCTCTCCGATGTGATCCGCGTCTATATTTATCCCCGCCTTCCAAGCCTTCGTTCTAGCAGGTTGAGCAACCCTCGAAGTTTGAAGGGCAGGCTTATTAATTCTATAGACCCACACGAACGGCGTATCTCTGTAGTACTTAATAAGAATTCAGTTCAAGTTTAATTGGAAGTAAATTTGAAGTCAACCACTATAAACGAAGGTTGATACCTATTTTCATGCATTATTGCCACTTATACCTGCTTGACTTTTGCTAAAATCATACATACAACCATTATCACAACCGGCTCAAGTCATATGATAACTCAATTTTTTATGTAAACGCAATCCCGGGTGGATAATCAATGTGGCGCGCCATGAACCAGCCAGCCCCACTGCGCGTTCGATTTCCATACCAGCAGTGTATATTGAGTATTGGAGTTCCCCGTTGATATGAAGCAGGTGTTGGACATAGCACATGAAAATACATTTATTTCGTTGATCTCATTCACAGGTAGTGATGTTCGGGCTGGGTTGGGTCGACCAAGCCCGGGCTTCGGGTCGCGTCGGGGTGGGATTGAGCTCTAAGATATACTGAGCCCGACCCTCCCTTGGGTCTTGGGACCGGGTACATCAGTGTGAAATTTTATATCGTGTACGCTGAGACAACTACAACATATATTGTCATCATCTTCTCCTTCATCTGGCTCATCTTCCAAAATGCCAGTGATATCAGCAGATTGGATTAATCATCACTTGATTTTTCGAGACCGTTTGGATTAATCCACTTGGTTTTTACAAGGCTAAGAATTGCTAGGAAACTACACTGGTGCAAGATTAATCCTTCAGCTACCCAAAAGCACGAGATTAATCGACGGGTGTATTTTTTGCAAGATTAATCCTAGGGCTACGAATACCAAAATAAGAGCTGGGGCGAGATTAATCTGAAGATAGATTTTTCCGAGTGCTGGATTATTTGGCAAGAAGATTAATCCTAGATGAATGCTGAGGATTTTCTGAGCGACGGATTATCGCACGAGACAAGTAGTCACAGAAAATATCCCAACATTCACGGGCATGGATGAAAGTTAGTGGTTGTTATCACTAGTTCACTGAACTCAGTCAGCAACTTATGAGATACATAAATTCCTTACCGGAGTCATGTCGGAAAGACGTGTCTAACCGTGACGCGCGCGCACGGCGGCTGCTGAGATAACGCCAACTGTCAACAGTCAGGCGCTATGTCGAATGTGACAGGCTGAGAGCCAAAGACACGGAGTAGTGTGAGTGGACTCGCGTTGCGCGTTGGGCTGAGGGATGGTGGCGGTGGTGGTAGAAAGAGAAAGAGCGACTCAACAAAGACAAAGGGCGTTCAAACATGTGATTCAAGTTGTTCGCTGATGCACAAGGTACGTAAGCCAATCGCTTTTGCTCTGCATCTGCCACCACCTGGTCCTCGGCACCTCACTGCTGCTCTCACAAACCGCTTTCACCACGATACACATCTTCTTCAAGATCATTGCTCCTAGCGAATTCCGCAGCCTCGGACCATCGAATGTCCGCCCTTCGGTCAGTGTCGCTGCCACTGGCACATTATATATATGCCACACATACTGTGTGTGCCTTCGATTAGCTTAGACGAAGGTGTGTTCGTGTGCATTTAGGGCTTTCTCACAGTCTTTGAAAAATCAAATCCACTCTTTAAGTATGTTTCGATCTCACTATTGGATACCAAAGTGATTAATTCTTGATTAGGAGATCTGGAACGGCACCGGGATCGAGGTCACCCGGCTTAGTTCCCCACTTTGAAACCATTTCCCGGGCATGCAACATCCTAAGGCGGTCGGCAATAGGAAGCATCGAGGCTGGATTGTCGGTGACTTGGGCCATGCTCCTGGTTATCAGGTACTACAGCTCAATAGACGTGCGGGTCGATTGTTGGCAAGCACCTAGACACCTTCCAGGACCTCAACGAATTCTTTTTGACAGATTCGTTCACAGTAAACCTACACAGAGACATCAAGATTGCTCCGAATTTCGTTCAGACGGAAAGGTACGCTGTGTTCGTCGATAGAAACGTACTAATCAACACAATTTCACGGCCATCGAATTCAGAAAACGAAGAAAACTCTTTGAAAAATACACTTATCTGGTACATTTTGCGGTTCAGGTTCAGCAAAGTCCTGAACCTTGAACCTGAACGCCGCGTCCGGTTCAGTTCGGCTCAGGTTCGGACCGATTTCCGAGCCGAACCCTCCCAGCATATAACAGGCGAAAGGGCTCTTTCATGCTTAGTGTGTCCGTTTCAGTCATGTCAGACTTGGCTCGTAGTTCGGGCGGGTTGATGTTGAGGTGGAACCAGAACGCGGCCACATGAGCTGTGGAAGTCGAAATCGGGCAGAATCGCAGTTGTGCAAGCAAAGCCGACAAAAATGCTAAAGTTCCCAACGATGCTAATTGCAATGGTAATAAAAGTAAAAGCAGCTTGTGTCCAGTCCAGGAAGGCGTAACTGTCAAGATCCTGTATCCAAAATGATCTAACACTGGCATAGACGTCGACCAACAACGACGAACGTAAGCTCAAATATACGTAGATTCTGGATAATGACTCGTGAATCCCCTCCTCGTAAATGTCAACGGAACACGGATCGGCCTGCCCAATATAAACGCAATCAGCCAACAGTCATCGAAAAACCCAAGAAGCTGAGTTTCAGTGAATGAAATGAAAACACTCACGTTATCGTCAACCCCGGCTTCGAGTCCAACACCCTCCTCTTGCGCTCCTCGAACGTCTCGCCGGCGAACTGAGGTTCTTCCTTCACCGTCACCTTGTACTGCGACATGAGCATCGTAAGGATCGCGATGCCTTCCGTCTCGAAGAAACTATCAAATGGTGAGGCGTGCACCACGAGTCCGAGGAGATAAATATGTTTACCGGCGTCCGATACAAGCGCGAGGTCCTTGGACGACGTTCAGAGACATCCGAAAGAAAAGAACAAAAAGAAGGAATCCACATACCAGCACTAAACGGCAAGAATGCCTCCCGCGGCCAATCACCCAGGAACCTTTCTGGTTTGAATGACGACGGATCACTCCAGTAGCGAGCTACAGATCCGACGAAACATGCCCCTCGTTAGTGCTGCGCCAATGCAAGTTGGACATTAGAAAATAACATACGGTTGTAGTGCAGTCCGGGTGTGTGTATAGTGATGTACGTTCCTGTGGGGCAGGGAATGGCGGTAGTGGCCCCATTGGAATTGCCGACGACAATGGATGTGTCCTCGGCAGACATTTTGGGGATGGTCTGGACGGGCGGAAACATCCGGAGAGTCTCGTAGAAGACACTGTTTTCAACAAATGTTAGTCAAGAGAAACAACGCCCTAGGTAGTGGGAACGTACGCCATGGAATACTTGAAGGAGCTCATCTCGTCGTACGTCTAGGATGAGCAGTCATATTCGTAAGTATACGAATGTATCCGGAGAACGACAAGCAACACACGGGTAGCCTGTTCCGATCGGGCATCAGGCTCTTGATCTCTTGGTACAAGCGATCCTGTTCCTCGGGATACAGGGCGAGCAACGCGAACGTGAAGCACAGAGTGTGAGCGGTCGTCTGCAGCAAAACATATCAGTATGTCCCGACGTATAGACCGAAGGTCCAGCACCGACCTCATGTCCCTAGGCAATTAATTGCGTAAGAATCAAACACGAAATCACAAATTGAACTCACAGCCAGAAGGAAAATGAAGATGTTCCCTACATATGACATTAGCGTACATAGAAACGAGACTGTGGGTGTTGACGCACCAACAAGTTCACGATCGGACATTTGAGCACCACCGTCCTCAGTCTCCTCCTGGCTCGCGTCCAAAAGTTGACTGAACAAGTCATACCGCTCCTCCTTCTTCTCAGACTCCCTTCGGGCTTTGATCATGTCGAACATGTACGCCTGAAAACAAGGGTGATGAATTAATTGGATGACAAGGCGTTAAAAATTCAAGAAGCCCACATCTAGTTCATTGAAGGCTGCCCTGACGTGTCGCAGATGTTTGGTGAGACTCATGGCCCAGGTAGGAACTATGAGCCTCGTGAAAGTATCCGTAGAGATGGTGTGGAGTGCATCCTTGAACGACATCGTATAGCCCGGAGGTACAACTGTATCTTCCTTCCACGACACCTTGCGACCAAAACCCGCTACTCCAATGACGAAGAGCGCAATCTAACAGAACAGAGTTAAAGCGAGATTCAGCAGGACAAAGAATATACCCACAGGTAGAGTGATCTCAACACAGTGGTCAATGGTAACCTCATCTGCGTTATTCCACCGGTCGTTGAACATATCGGTCATGATCTTCACGGTCTCGTCCCACACGAGCTTGTTGTTCTTCTCGGAGAATGCGGGAGCAGAAACCTTGCGGTACCTCTTCCACTCGTCGCCTTCCGATGCGACGATATTGCGTCCGAAGAAGACTATCGCTTCATACTGATGTACCGGCTTTGGGAATCGAGCCCGGGATAGGGTGACGTCCTACAGAAAATGATTTAGGGAAGCATGAACCGGGTGTCGTTTGGAACATACTTTGATAGCAGCTGCGTCGGCAAGCACGATGGCCTTTTCTGCACGAGGCCACGCGCTGACCTATTCATGTAAATGCCGACACAAGGATTCCTGCAGCAGACATACATTGGTGATTCCGTCCCAGCCATGCTCCTCAAAGTCTAATAACTTGCCGGTAAATTCCAGCCTGGCTCACGGAGTTGAAGCACTCACCTAGATGCTTCTTGGACCACGCCCTGTTACGACCGGCGCTCAGCCCACGAATCCGAGGCAGAATATTACCCAGACTAAAACAGCTCAGTTGAGAGCATCGACAATGGAGAAGAAACACGCACATAGTGCTGGTGCCTAAAGCTTGTCTCAAGCCCGGATGGTTCCTTCAGAGATTCGCGTCAGCAAAACGGCTGGATGGTGTGCAAGTGAGGCGTACCCTACACTCGTGACTGCTCTGCGGAACTCTAGAACGAGCTTTACTACATAGACCGCTAGGGCTGAGAGGCCGACGAAGATCGCTGTCTGCATGATAGTAGAGGATAGCTCAAGGTTAGTAGTGATGAGGAAAGAAGATGGACGTCGTGAGACACAATGAGAATTCAGACTCAGACCTTAGGCGTTGGCGTGAGTGACGACTCGACATGTGGACAGTGGACATATGACATGTGGAAATCGTCTTCTCAGCGCACGGGCGGCATCCTCCTACCTAATCGGGTACCACTTCGACATCCTAATTGGGAGTTATATGCGCGCCACTTACAAGTTCGCCGGCGGCCACCAGTGGCTTTCGCTGGCTATCAGCAGCCGGTGATGGATAACGGTTGATAAGATAAACTACCGTTGATCAGCGTCAATCACCCGCCACTCGTTCCGATTGAGTTCACATCAAGTTCACATTGCACAAGGCAAATAACTCTAATGGTTTTCGTCGGCAGCCAGTGGTTTTCGCTGGCATCCACTGTACATATTTACATTGATTTCATCATTTATAGAAACCCGAAATAACTGCGAGTTCCCATTGGCAATTATCGTTTGTGGCACGCAAAAAAAAAAAAAGTAAAAGTAATAGGGCCAAGAACGAATCACAAATCACTGGCTACCTTGTTGGTATCGCTTACTTCATCAGTATTCCATTTTATTGAATGCCAGTGACTGCCAGTAGCGTTCACAAGTCACTCGTGGTTAGTGGTGGCAAGGTTCGGTTCGGAAATCGGTTCGAACCTGAACCGAACGCTGGGTTCAGGCTCAGGTTCAGCGATCCTCTGAACCGAACGCGAGGTTCAGGTTCGGCGTTCGGGGCGTGGGGGTCGCGTTCGAACGCCGAACCCGAAAATTGAAAGACCCAGTCATTTTTTGCTGATTTTGTCAAGATTTTCACCCACTTAGGACTCTAATTTGGCTCATGTGTACATCCTGCACTATCAAACTGTTGCAGTAGTACTTTGTAGCGAATCTAACAGTGATCTCGGCCGCCGCGGCTCAAAGTTCAGCTCTCCCACGATCTGATATTCAGATGCACAATTGTAAATTCTCATCTATTGGCCATTTCAACGTTGCACACTGATTAGGAATGGTATAAACTCATATTTCATTATAAATTATAGTTTTATGATGTTTCTACTTTAGTCATGTACATTCTGTGCATTTCCAATGCCCATTCAGAACTTTGTGGGCTTGCGGAAGTTCACTTCGCAAAAAAAATTTGCACGAGGAAGTTCAAGTTCCGTCTCGTAGTTCACCTGAACATGAAGTTTGGACAGGCATGCGGGACCTTGTGCTGTGCGGCGTCTCGTCTGGCCAAGGAAACATTCATTTATTGATAAAAGGAAGGAATTTTCTGATGCCTGCTTTTTTTCCCCTATTTTTTCAATCCTGGGACATGCTATTAAGACACTAGTGCGGAATATCCGTTCTCCGTTTTTAGCCCGATTTCTGAACCACCCTTATACCTTTAGTAGTCATCCTGTTCTCTCCTATGACCACTAATAATTGAAGTGGCCGCTGCATCTATTATGAGAGTTAGAAATTGCACAGAATAAATTCTAGGTACCTATGTATGACAGGCTTCACAGATGAGAAATTTTAGTAAAAAGATACAGTGTGTAAATTCGGTCAGGAAGCCCTGCCCGAGAATATTTGGGTCACATCAAACTGAATGATTGGAACTTCAACCTCAACTTCAGCTACCTCATGAAGAACATTGATCAAAAGCTGAATATTTAATGAAAAATGAGGTCATAGAATGGCTTATGCATGGAAAAAACAACAGACGACTCCACTTGGTAGCCTCCTGCATAGGACTTTGAGTCCCCGAGATGCCCGATTTCAGGTCGCGTTCGAACGCGTTCGAACGCTGAACCGAACCTGAACGCGGGTTCAGGTTCAAGGTTCAGCTCTTGACTGAACCGAACACGAGGTTCAGGTTCGGTGTTCGGCGCAAAGTGCCCTGAACCTGAACCGAACCGAACCTTGCCAGCACTACTCGTGGTTATTTCCCCGCATCAGATTGTGCATGCTTGGTTCTATTTCCATATGGCTATATCTCCTTCGAAAGTCCTCTTGCTTAATGCTTTTGCAGTGCCTTGCCGACTCATTTCTTTCCTGCGGAAGTCGCCGCGCTGCAGTATTTTTATCTGCGGAGATCCGAATCTGCGAATGCCCCATTTGGACAGAACAGATGGTTCGGTGACTTCTGCGCAAAGCTCCAGACTACGCAATTTGGCTGAAGTGGTATTTCTATGGCTCAGTGACAGCTGTGAAATGCTGTATTCCTTCAAGCACAGTTTCCAGTAAGTGATGTGGAAGGATTATAAGAGGCTGAGGTCGGATGAGCCAATTTTTCAGTACTCTCGTACATCCCTGATCTATGTCAGCATTCAACGTTCTCGGTTTTTCCAACTCAAGGGGGGTCGTCGGGTACCGATACAGAAGACCAACACGCGTATACAGTATGGCATATTCATTACTCTACTCGTATTCACTATGGTGACCCCGATGCGACTGCAATTGCGCATGCCACGGAACTTCGGCAATTACAGTTCAAGCACTACTGAAACTATGCTTGATGGCACTGTCGTATTCACTTTGTGCAAAGCTCAGGCACTCCCTAATTCCACAATATCACTGGATGCCATGATTTTCATCCCCATCCCTGGCGATCCTAGCCTAGACGCGTATGATGTAAACTCTTACTCTCTTTCTTACTTCACCGATGGAAGCCCGAAAGCACCGCCCAGGCGGTCACGCATCGGAGATTTGCAAGACGTGAACGAGTACAGTGGAAGACAGAGGTCCAAATCGATCGGAGCGCACTGTGCAGAATTATGTGTATAGTGTATAATTTTTATTAGCAGATGCAACTAAGACCATCTCAAGATTCAGCGAAGACGCACGAAGCCTTCGTTGAAGTCACCCGCAGGAATTACCCGTGGGAGATCGAGGTTCGAATCCCCTAGCGGGCATAGACTTTCTTTTATCCCCATGTCGGCTCCAGCTGAAGCTAAATCAAGGTGCAATGAAAAGTTACAACTTCACATAGTCAAGTGGGAGAAGGAGGTTGACTCTTCACGAGCTTTTTTGCTACGCGGAAATAATGACTCCCATGAGGTTGCTCGACATTTGCTTGATTAAAAAAAAAAGTATGCCCACATTCCAATTTCCCGAGATGTAGATCCACCGGCGAGATACAGAATTTGTCCGAGCACGTATCAAATTTGAAGGCTTTCTTTTGTAGATCCAGCTGAAGCGATATCAGGGTTCATTGAAAAAGTATAATCCCCCGTCGCTAAACTAAATCGCTCACCGCACTTGAGGTGTCCATGATTCTCAGGCCATAATTATTCGGTGGGAGATGGAGGTTCAAATCCTCCCGAGGGCATACATTTTTTTCTTCCTACTAGGAAGGACTGAAGTCCACGACACCACAAGGTGGTCGTTATTTTATTTTATTTTAAAAAAAATCTGCGCAATAGAGAGAGATGTAGATGATTCACGAGCTACAGAATTTTCTGAGTGTGTTGAACGGTTTTTACTTTATTTTCGAAAATCCAGATGAAGCCATATCAAATATGATTCAAAAGGTATCAAGGCCCTCGTAGATTAAATGGTAAATCACCCGCTCCCTGTCAACCCGACGACCACTACGAGTCCAGTGGGAGATGGAGGTTCGAATCCTCCTGAGGGCATAAAATAGTGCGATAGTTTTTTGTATTTTTGATTTGATTTGTGTTACTTATAAATTAGCATTCATCCCCAAGAATCCGGGAAAAGTTCTTTTAGAACTTTTTTGTTATGAGTATCCCTTGCGAATATTCCAAGTGGTGTCGAAGCGGTGTCTAGCTTGATCGTCCGCCCGGCCGCCGATCAACACGTGCCAGCCGATTTTTGCCGCAAGCCACCACCACGTTGAACGTTCTGAACTCGCTGCGCTCTTGGGATGACATTCATGAAACCGATCCTCCGCCTCCACTGTGCTGCCCACTGACGCCTGACGCAGCGGGGTCTCAGCAGCATAACCCTGCCTCGCGGCTTTCTTTTTTTAGCTCTGTCACCCCTCGAGGAGTCGGTCCTTGCTTCGACTCGTCTGCGCCGCCGCCTTCCTTCGGACCCACGACGCCTAGTACGCGAGCTATCCGGCGCGTCGAAGCAGGCTATGTCGTTGGGAAGGCGCGGCGCGTTGGAGCTCGGCGAAGACAGAGGAAGACCGCGCGGGGTGAGTTGCTCCTTGTCATACCCGCTCCCCTTTCCGCCGCTCGCACCCGTCATAACTAGCATCAACTAACCGCCGTCTGCGACTCGCGATCCGATTAGATACACCGCCGGCCCACATTCTGGATTCTCCCTCGACCACCGATACGCGTCTCTCGATGCCGGAAGCCCAATCTATTCAAGAGACCACTCTGCTGCGGTCCACGCACGACACAACTCCGATGCTGCTCCCCCCACCCGACCCCTCTCTCCTTAGCACCGTCACGAAACAACCGTCGCCATACTGCCATGCGCAAGGATAAGTAGCGCGCGGGGTCTCTCCGACATCCCATCCTCATACTTCCGCACCGCGCGTTCCGCCGCTCCCCGCCCTCGCCGGCCACGTCTCGAACGCCGTACGACTTCTACAAGCCCATTCTCTGCGGCTTCACAACATACTGTGCTGGGTCGAACGTGGCGTGTTTCGCAAGACGACTCCACACGCCCTACCGGCGCGGCATTGCGCGTCCTTCGTCCAACGTAGTATTCCTCCGCACTCAAAACGACGGTAACGCGCGCGCCATCCGCTCCGTGCGCCCCGATTCTTCGCCACGGCCGTTCCCCCAGGCAACGTCTTCACGACGTAGTGCATCTTCAAAACCTCCCCTCCCTTCGAGGCCCAGCGCCCTTACGCTCGCGCGCTGGACGACGGCGCGACGCGGCCTACGCCCATCTCAGATGATGTTCCTGCTGGAATACGCCGCCGAGCCCAGCTTCTGCGCGCTCCCTCCCAGGGTGAAGACGAAGAGACAGGCACCATCCGCGGCGCCGGCATGAAACTCCCGGCACGTTTGGCGAGGCTCATCCCCCGGCGTGGCTCCAGGACGTTCCAGACGCCGCACGTCTTTATGCAATGGCGCTTTACTATAAATAGCTGGCCCGTAACTTATAAGGTGGCTGCGATCCACCGCTTGCGCATCATCACCTTCGGAAATGCTCCACAAGCTGCTGTTCACCGCGCCGCCTCACGATCATCATCTTGCCTCACAAAGCTGCAACTCAGATCCAGCGGGCAGCTTGTACGTCGGATTTGATCCACCGCATTGAAGCTCTCTGAACCCTCTTCACGCAGGCTACCGTCTGTACGGATATTATTTGTTATGAGACTTTAACCTCATCTAATAATACTACTGACATAGGCACCAGCCTGTAAGAAGCATTCTCCTTCATTCTACATCTCTACTACTGCACTGACTCAATACTCTTCAGGCAACCCGGGTCTGGTATGCTGTCAATTTCCGCGCGGGCCCCTTTCCTGGGGCTGGATCGTGAGCTCTTCCTTCTATAGTTCAATTATGACTGAGGCCTGTGTCAGTCCGCGCTGCGAGCCTGTGTCTTTCCGCTGCGAGCGGTTCAGTACTCTCAACCCTGGTATTTGCCCTCCGTAAACGCGTTGTTCACCTTGTGGACCCCGCGAGTATAGCATATTCCCGCACTATTGATAAATAAATAGTTCAGCTCTTCGCACACCAGTATTAAATATTCTCTTCTCTATGACTTATGCGAGAACTCGATGTCAATTACGATTTTCTGAGGACCCAGGCTCAGTGTAAAATTTAGTTCGAGGAAACGATGGTCGGAATTTTGCCTTGAAATTAGAAATGAGCTGACCGCAAATTAAAGAACTAGTAGGATCGTACAAAAGGAATTATTGAGCCTGGCGGCCAGTTAGCACTTCCTATATCGCCTACAGGCAGGTTTCAGTCATGAAGGCTACTTTCTTTCCTACTTTCCTGACCAGGAACAAAA